>CAIGRH010272151.1:0-16810 GCA_903798295.1 Fraxinus nigra
GCCTTAAGGTTCTAATCTGGTCATTTTCCTTCACGTTCACACAAGGTTTGATTTGTTCTATTTTCCATTGAATTTGTAGGTTTACAAAGTGGGTCTTTATCAATACCGAACTAAAATACAGCACATGCATCGCACATGCCTACACTAGTATTATAATAAAATGCTCAGCCTATGTACTTGTTTGCTAACTTTTTATTTTTATTTTTTTTTTAAAAAAAGAATATAATTTGTAATAGTGATTTTTCAGAGAATGTGTGGTAAAAGATTAATTTGAAAAAAAAAAAAAACGAGTTTTTGTATAATGATACTCAAACAACGGCTATATATAAAGAACTAAACTAATTGTACAATCATTTTGTAAAACATTTTTACACTCGATGATGTGTGTAGCGAGTTTGATAGATAAATTTAGAGCTACTGCTACAAATTCTTGAAGTATTCCATCCCAACTCTTCAATTCTTCAGCTTGTTCTCTTGTCATAAGAATTTCAGTTAAATTTTTTTTTTTCACTAAAAATGGGTTCTATTAGCTTCTTAAAAAAACCTCATGTAGTTTGCGTACCATTCCCTGCACAAGGACACATTAACTCCATGTTGAAACTAACAAAACTTCTTCATCAAAAAGGTTTTTCATCAGGAACGGATCCATGATTTCTTGTAGGGGTCAAAAAGTACTTAAGTCAATGTAATAAAATTTACTTATATTAAAAAAAATCATTAAAGAACATTATTTATTTAAGTCGTTCTCGACGTGGATTTGAAATATAATATTCATCTATAATAGAATGTAGAACGATTTTATTTGCATGTTCTTTTTCTATAAAAAGTATCATACAATGAGTAAGAAAGTCATCCTCCATTTGTTGCGAAGTGTCGTCTTCACATGTTTCATTACTGAAAATGCCACTTAGTGCTTGCAGTAGAAACATGTAATGTCAATATAAGACGAATCAATCTAGTCACCATAATGTAACTTTCCGACCTTCTACTCTCAGTCAACCGTTTGCGTAACTCAACAAGTGTAGATACTTGAAATCGAAGCTCACCCTTTAAAACCTCAGAAATTGAAGAAAAAACCATATTTGACTGACTAATAAAGATTTCTACTTCAAAGAACTAAAATAATCATATTCTTAAATCTTAATCATTCTCAGCACAAAACCCATGAGTCTTTACCCAATGAACAAAACCAGCAAGAAAGAATATACTTTGAAAGGAGTCGACGGGAGAAAATGCCAAATATAAATTACTAAGCCGCAAGAAAAAAAATACCAACATGTAGGCAAACTTTCGTAGAGAGTTGACGAGAGAAGATTTGAGGTATGTGAGAATTGCAATTTCAATTAAATTTTTATGGCTAATCTTTGAAGAAATGATGATTCGGAATTTGATATAACGAGATTTGGATTCGGTTATAAAAAATAAAAAAAAAAGAATTGGACTTTCAATTCAATGTCTATAATAATAACTAATGACTTGGATTTGGGCTGAACCTTGGCCGAACTACAACCCAGTTCAGTCCCACCAAAATCCGTCTCTGGTTTTGATGGCTCTTTTGTGAACACAGAATCCTTGTGTGAATCCACTACAAATAATTGCTTAGCTCCATTGAAGGACCTCCTTGTTAGACTTACAATATAGTTTCCTTGAACGCACCACTAGTTTCATGCATTATTTCTGAATATAGTTTCCTTGAACGCACCACTAGTTTCATGCATTATTTCTGATGGAGTTATGAGCCTCACCCATGAAGCTGCCGAAGAATTAAGCATACATGAAATTCTCTTTTTGACTACCAGTGCTTGTGGCTTTTCGGCCTACACAAAATATGCCAACTCATTGAAAAGGAATATGTGCCCCTTAAAGGTAAGATGGACTATACCATAGTAGACATTGTCAAGTATGGAGAAAGAAACTCAAGTCTTATCTAACCCCCTGTTTGGTTCAACTTAAAAGGTGAATTGAAAATCGGACCAAATAATAAAGATGAGAAATTAAGAACAATATGAAAAATAATGAATCACACAAGAACATAAAATTTATGTGGAAGAAGATGATAATTTTAAAATACCAAGAAACTAAAACTATTTTACAAGATTTACTCAATTTAAATTTAAATAATTCATTCAACTATATAACAATAATCTTATTATTAGTGGAGTCTTTTAAGAGCCTACACTACATAAAGTATATGTAGAAATTTGTTACAAGTATTTTGGATGAAATACAACTCAAGAAATGAGTCAGAATCGAAAGAGGATTCCTGCTTGGAAAACATTGCCGCTAAAGCAATTGGCGGGCGGCATCTCCACCACTAGAGCAACTTTTCCCCACCAAAACTCCAAAATCAAGTCTTCAATTTTTTAAAGTCCTTTTACCAATCACACTTTTAATCATTGATGTACCAATCCCCTCTTCAACCGAACTTCCAAATCAAGAAGACTCTTGTTCCTTTTGATAAGTGTATTTTGTACATTTATCTAGGCGATTAAATGAGATTATTTGTTAGTGATTTGGGTGCTTTATAGCTTAATTTTGTGTTACTTATGTTTGTTAGGTTGAATTCAATGGAAATTGGTGGATTAAAGGAACAAAAAACGTGCGAAAATGAAGGAAATCCAAAGTTTGAGGAGCAAAGTGTATAAATCCAATAGATGATTCGGACCACAAAACGATAATTGAAAATTATATAGGATCAAATGGATGCAATTGGAGGTCAAATGGGTGAAATATAAGTGGAAGTACTTTCACAAATTAATTTCCAGCTGAAAAAGTTATGCTATGGATTTTTATCCTCAAATTGAGACCCATTTTTTGGAAAGCAAACATTCGAAATGGAAAATTTGTATTTCAAAAAAAATTATAACCCTTTGAATTACCTTTCCAGCTCATTTTGAATCAATTCAATCGGATACCTCTAGAGAAAGTTATGGCAAAAATATCGAAAGTTGTTCAAAAACAAACCGCGCGATCTGGGACAATTCATGGCACGTGCGCAACATCTTATTTTCCCCAACCCGATAGTTTCATACACAATAGTTTCATCAAATTCATCAGGAACAAGAGTCTAATTGCTATATTTTGAGAGAGGAGATCAAAACTCTAGCAAGGAATTGAAGGTCAATTGCATCAAAATTTGAAGAATTCAACTTTGGGTTTGAAGATCAACTTCTTTTGATTTATTTCATGATCCAGGTGATAATTTTCTATTATTCTTTTTGTAATTTATATATTAACATATTAGGCTAGATCTGTTTTTGCATTGGATGATGATGAACCCTATTTTTTATTTGTTTTAATTCAAGACTAGTAATTTAATTTCATTCTTGCGTTTCTTGATTAATTTTGTATACTCATTTCATTTTTTAATTGATTGGCCACCAATTAGATAATTAGTTGCAATCATATAGATAATCTAAACTTTAATGCATTCTAATCATTCGAATTCATACTAGGAATAGATTTGGGTCGTAGTTAGGATATATTTAATTTGTTTTGGAAAAGAAAATTATATATCATAGTTTTATCGATTATCTCTACGCATGAACGGAACTAGATTACAAATTGAGAATTGAAATAGATAGCATAAGGCGGATTCGAAATCTAATACAATATTATTAAATTAATAAAAATTACATTTTTACAACTTTCTTAGATTAATTTACCATAAAACAAAATCAAACTCTCTTTTATTTACATATTTCGAATCCCATAAAAAGTTAGTAACCATAAATTGATAAAAACCACATTTTTACTGTTTTCTTATATTAGTTTAACATAAAATAATATGAAACTCTCTTTTGTTTACATAATTCGAATCTCATAAGAAGTTAGTAAACTTGAATTGAATTTATTCCCCGTGGGACGATACTCTTAACTCATCAATTCTATTACTTGTCAACGATTTCGTACGCTTGCAGGTTTTGAACGAACACCTTTCATCAGTTTGCCAACCTAATCATAATCCCAATAGGAATTTGAGTCATATTACAAAATCAAAGTCAATATTTAATTTCAATCATATGTTTCATGGGATCCATATCTTTTTAACCACATGTTCCATTAATTTTTAATCAAAATCTATATAAAAAAATATGTTTTTATCTAACCAAAACATGGGCCCATTTCTTTGCTTTCGTTTATTTCATATGCAAGTTACGTGAATAGTATACTTGGATACAATTATAGCAGACGAATTACGGGCATGGAAGGCATACATTTGAAAGATACTCCAAGGTTCATAAGATCCATGACCTTAGACAAATATATGGTTAAATTTGTGATGCAGGAAAATGAGAGGACATGTAGAGCTTCTACCATTATTTTGAAGACATAGAACAAGATTGCTTAAAGACGCTTTTATCAATTTTGCCTCATGTTTATGCCTTTGGGCCTTTGTAGTTTCTCCAAAACAAAATGTCAAAGATAAAAGGAAATTCTTGGATCAAATGGAGAGAAGATAAACATTGTCTTGCATGGCTCGATTCCAAAGAGCCAAATGTTGACATATGGTTGATTATAACAAACAAGTTAATCGTATTTACTAAACAAGTTGAATTAACTTGTATATAGTTTTTCAAAACGTGTGATGGAAAATTGATCAATGATCGTCAAAAGATCAAAAGCCATCATCACAAATCGGACACATGAAGGAAGTCAAGATCAAAGTCACACATTCAAGAACTTAAGATCCAAACTTCGGAGCAAGATCAAGGACTTGATTTATTAGATAAAGTGTAAAGGTACTAACACTTTGATAGTAGATAATGAATGCTGAAACTCAAAATTTCTATGCATTGAAAACAATTTTGTGCATTAAAAGTAATTCTAATGCAATGATTTGATCAAATATAAAAATGATATTTGGACTTGAAAAACAATTTTTATCTTGAAAATTTAGTTAAAAATACTTTCCAAAAGTCCATACCCTTCAAAACTTTCGAATCAGAACAAATGGGGCTGAAACATAAAAAGGTAGATCTGTTAGGTGGTCGATCGGAAGTTTCCAACAGTCCAAAATTTGACTATTCTGATATCTAATTTTACTATATAAATGGCTATCGACTAGACAAGTCTCCGAACTCCCAGATTTTTTTTTTTTTTTTTTTTTTTTACGTTTTGAACTCTATAAGTTCCTCTACATCTTGCATTCAATATAACATTCTTCAAGAGCATCAAAGTGAGATATTTTTTGAGAGTTTTCTTTAAGCTTACATTTGTATTCATTTCATTTATTTATTCATATAAAAAAATTCGGTTGATTCAAACTCTTTAATCATTATCTTCATCAAAGGTTTTCATCTCTCTTTTTATACTTATTAACTAATTTTTATTACTCATAAAAGAGTGACATATTTTGAAGAAGATCTTTGAACTTACATTGCATATATTTCTTCTCCTACTTCGTATCGAAAACTTTGATTGATTGAATCAAATTTGTAAAATCATCATATTCATAAAAGTTTCTCATCTCTTTTTGATACTTAATTTATTACAATCATTTATTAAAAGAGATATATATTTTGAGAACATTTTTGAACTTATATTGCATTCATTTTTCTTCATCGTCTCATTGAAAAACTTTGATGGATTGAATCAAATTTCTAATTTGATTGAAGTCCCGTAAAAATCAACATTGTATAAGGATGCTCCTTGCTGTAAGTCACCGTACGAGTCATATTGAGGGCTCGTAAAGCTAAATAGTGTGATACCAAGGTCCCGTTAAAGCTCAATAGTAAGTCGTGTTGAGGTCCAGTAAACCTCAACATTATATAAGGATCGGCGCTCTTTGTTTGTAAGTCATAAGCATTGTAAAGGGTTGGATTGCATCATAAGTCAATCAATATAGTGATGAAAAGACTTTACTCGTGCCAGAAAGCTTGGTAACGGAGGACGTAGATTATTGGTTTGGATCGAACCTCCACAATTACATTGTTTTCATCATCTCTCCATTACACTTATTGCTTTCATATTTGTGCTTATTATTTGAATTAATCTATTTAGTCTTTAATTCTTGAATTTAAATTAATTCTTCAAAAACGTTTTTACAAACCAGTTTACCTCCATTGGAATTTCAATTGGTATCAGAGCAAGATGCTCAAACCACATTTTGAGCAATGGCTAACCATAATTAAGATTCTACAATCTTGAGCAATGGCTAACCACATTTTTCAAAATCTTAAGGAGCATTCTACAAATCATCATCATTTCTTTGATGGTAATCATTATAAATATTGAAAGGCTAGAATGACGATATTTTTTAGCCAGAGCCATTAACTCCATTTGCTATATTGTAAATGGAATTTTTGGTGAGTCGAATGAAAACAAAGACTCTATATGAAATTTTGAAAAATAAAGTTCTCAATATTGATTACTTTAAAGTGTTTGGGTGTAAATGTTTTATTTTGAATACTAAATTCTGTGTTTGAGAAAATTTGATCCAAAGTTTGATATTGGAATCTTTATTGAAAATTCATTGACTATAAAAGCTTATTGAGTTTTTTTTTTTCAAACAAAAGAAATTTAATCGTTGAAGAATCTATGTATGTAACATTTGATGAAACTAATACTCTTGATCAAGAGAAATATATTGTTAATGATACAAGTTTGGAGATTTTTTTTGAGCAAATGATCATTCAAAATCAAAACAAAGAGGATCCTAAAGATGTTGAAGATCAACATGAGAAAGAAGCAAATGTGTACAAGATGAAGAAGAAACTTCTGAAGTACAAGTGATCAATCTCTACCTAAGCAATGGAGTCAAACAAAGTACATCGTGGATATGCTCATTAAGTTTTAAATGAAATAATTGAAATCAATGAACACTCCAATGAGATAACATCAAATTGCGCAAAGATGATCAAGGTACTTCCATAGACGTAAAAAAATATCGAGATATGATCGGATCTCTCCTTTACTTAATTGCAGTTAAACTCGATATTATGTTTAGTGTGTGATTATGTGTTATATTTCAAACCAATAATCAAGAATCACACCTTAGTGCTGTAAAACGAATCTTTAAATATCTTAGTGGCACTAAAACATTATCCTAAAGGCACCCAAAAGGAAGATATTATATTGGAATTCGTGAATATGGAAAAACAATTGGCCAACATTCTCACTAAATAAAATAGATTTTCATATATTCAAAGAGGTTTGGGAATTAACGATGAATTTGAAGTGTATAGCTAAATTGAATTCATACTAAATATTCTCATATGATTGATTTTACGTGCATAATTGGTTGTAATTTATTTAAGTCTTATCCAAATAATTTTGCTCACGCTTTGAATAATATTTTACTATAAAGTGATGATTATCCTCTTATTTAAACTTACATAGATTTGGCATAGGGGAATATTATTATTTCCTATGGTTGATTTAATGTGCCATACTCTTGCTCCCCGTATGTTCTACCTTTTTACTTATGTCAAAAGGGAGAAATTGAGTAAGATAAATTTGAAAAGCATTAAAAAGGAGAAGACGAGTGAGATGATATGCCTTGAATGATTAAATGATATGCTTTGAATCATTTATTAATTTATATGTTTTAAATGGATGATAACTGATTCTTAGTTTTACATTCTTGACATCAAAAACATGTTTTGGAATGTTTGAATGATTTATATGATCTTATTTTCTCCATGATTATAGTGCACGCTAATTGTGTGAGTTTGGTGATTTATTTCATGCATTCGAGAGAAGGGAATTAAATTCGAGAATTTGGTGATTTATTTCATGCAATCAAGAGAGGGGAAATAAATTCGACATATATAAATCATCATATGATCCGATAGGGGATAGAAATATACCGCTATGCCTTATGTAAATATTTAAGTGTTCATAAAAACTCATGCATTCTTGTATATTTGCATCCATCATTGAAATATAGTTGGGTCATATATGAGAATATGTTTAACTTTACTCGCGAGAGATTGTTGAATAATTTAGGAATATTGATTTGTCAATATTCCAATCGTGTGCCAAGGTGTGAAACTAGGTTAAAAAGATTAACACTTGCGTTGGTTTTATCTAATTTTCAATGTCAATATTTTGGCGCTAGAAGGAGGGCCCCAAGTTGGAAAAATACAGCCCTATCTCTCCATAAAACCCACAAAGTAACAATATCATGGATAGATTTTTAGCATTTCAAAGTCATTCTCACACTCATCCCGAACAAATCAGCAACCCACAGAATGCTCAATAAGACGAGGTCAAAATGAAACTACTGACCCTCAAATGGTGGCAATAAGGGAAGCCATTGAGGTGGAGTCTCCTCACCAAGAAAGAACCAGGCAACTTCCAGGACTCTTTTGTTCTCTGGTAGAGAGACTTCCAAAAGTCGAACTGAAGAAGTCAAGAGCTTTCCTCTAATGGCAAAACCAGCCAGGCGAACAAATAGTGTATTTAATAGAATGGGTTCTTAACACTCATTAACACCCACAAACAAACACAATGAGCCATGTACTAATCACCCTGTGGAACGACCAGAGCCTGAGATGAGTGCCCTAAGGAAATGCATAGCTGATCTGGAAGCTAGAATTAAAGGGAGCACGAAAGAATACCTCACAAAACGCCATTCTCCCTTTACTGAGGACATTCTAGCTTAACCCTTGCCTAGAAAGCTTAAAATGCCACAATTGATCGGGTACGAAGGAGAAGGAGATCCCTTAAGTCATTTGGATAAATATACTTCCTGGATGGAATTGCAAGGAGCTGGAGATGACATAATGTGCCATGCTTTTCCCCTAACTTTGGGAGACAAAGCCCAAAGATGGTTTAGAAGATCACACCAAAGATCCATAAAAAATTGGAACGTTCTTGCTATAGCGTTTCTCGCCTAGTTCATGGGTTCGAAAGCAAGAACCATACAAAAAGAGTGGTTGGTAAGCATCAAACAAGGAAAATCTGAATCGTTCAAGAGTTGCCTGAGCAGATTCAGCAAATAATCCATGGAAGTAGAAAAACATTCTGACGATGCTGCGCTCATGGCAGTTCGCTCAGGGTTAAGACCGAGGACATGATTCTACTGGTTTGTTCATGAGGACAAACCTTGAACGTATCATGAATTCTTGGGTCGAGCTGAGAAGTACATAAGTATGGAGGAAGCCACATATGACCAGGAGGATCTTAAACAAAATCCACAGTCCCTACAATGAGCCAAGGAAAAACAAATAGACAAAGTCTCTAGTCATGAGAAAAGAAGAGATAGAAGAAATCAAAGCTGCTCGAGACCGTACCCCGACAAATTTCGTGAATACCATTGAATGCTGCTTGAGACCGTATCCCGACAAATTTCGTGAATACCATTGAATGCTACTCTGGAAGAAGTTTTCCTACAGGTCGAGGAGAAAGAGACATTTCGCTGACCTCTGCCTCAGAGAAAGGAGTTGACTAGGAAAAGTCAGGGAAAGTACTGTCGTTATCACAGGATGACATGACATAACACTGATAACTCTAGAAACTTGAAAAAAGAGGTGGAGTCACTCATCCGGCGAGGTCACTTGCAAGAGTTCGTAGCTAAGCCCTAAGAAGCGAACCCAACTGGAATCCAAGAAACTAACCAACAAGGGATGGCTCAGCAAGTTCAGTTCCAGATCCTAAACTTGGGATCCACCACACCAAGCTGAGATACAAACCTTGATAGGATCAATGCCTCGAGGGGTCACGAAGAGCCGGTGTAGGTTAGCAAAACCATAATGTGATACATCAAGAACCGGAGGTCGGCACAACGCCATACTTGGAATGGTTCGGATTTTCAGAAGAAGATGCACACGGAGTTCTACAGGATCAGAGTGATGTGCTGGTCATAGCCATGACCGTTGCAAGAGTACAAGTGCATCAGACCTTGGTAGACAATGGGAGCTCGGTCAATGTGCTGTACTCCCGAACTTTGGAACAAATGGGGATACAAGAACGCTACCTCCAACCATATCTCAGAAGGTTGCAAGGGTTCTCTGGAGACCCTATCAAAGCCCAAGGACAAATCATACTAAGCTTAGAGTTTGGTTAAATCCCTTGTCAAAGAAGAATTTTAGCCGACTTCACTGTCGTAGATCTCCCTTCGAATTATAATGGATTGGGAAGGCCCATACTACACGAGTTGCAAGCTGCCACTATATCATTATTGTATTAAATTCCCAACTCCAAACAGACCATTCATGATACGCGGGAACCAGGTCGAGGCAAGGGCTTGCAATGTCGACCCACCTAGTCCCCGAGTCCAAATGTTGAAAGAAGGCGACTGACGATCAACTTTTGTATGAAGAAAAGGAAGCAGATCCAAATCCTTATCCTCGAGTCTTAGTAGTCTCGGTGCTTATTCCAGAGTCAATATTCCCAAAGTTTTAGTTGACATAGGGAGCTTTCTCAACGTACTCTACACCAACACCTTGGAGTGGATTGGAATTCCTTTGAATTTCTTGCAACCTTATCCAAACATGGTCCTGGGACTCAATGGAGCCCTTTTAGGAGCGAAAGGACTGATCAAGGTCCCCATTGAGATCAGAGAATCCCCGAGCCGAACTAAGTTTAATGTAGAATTTGTGGTTTTGGATTCAAAATCTCTATATAATGCCATTATAGGACAACCTCTAATGTTCAACCTCAAGGCAATCGTGTCAATGTACCATTACTCTTTCAAATTTTCCACACCTTATGGTGTAGGGCAAATCAAGGGAAACGTGGATTTTGCTGAAGTGTTAAGTAAAGGTTTATCCATAAAGACAGGAAATTCATGATTTGAGTGTTAAGTAAAGGTTTATCCAGAAAGACAGGAAGTGTTAAGTAAAGGTTTATCCAGAAAGACATGATTTGAGTAGGAGACCCACCAAGGGAACTCAAAATAGGTCACGAGCTTCAACCACTTCTTCAAACTCAAATCATCAACTTCTTTCAGGAAAACCTTGATGTTTTCATCTGGGACCACTCAGACATGAAGAGAATCAATCCAGGGATCATTTGTCATAAATTAGGCATTGATCCCCTGATACGGCCCAAGCAACAACAGCGCCGACCTCTAAAACCAGAAATATATGAAACTCTAAACAAAGAAGTACAAAAGTTACTCCATAATGGATTTATCCAAGAGGCAAAATATCCGAAGTGGGTTGTTAATTTGATCTTGGTTAAGAAAAGTAATGGACATTGGAGGATGTGTTCGACTTCACCAATCTGAACAAAGCATGTCCTAAGGATAGCTTTCCACTACCAAGAATAGATCAGATGGTGGATGCAACGGTAGGACATGAATTGCTCAGTTTCATGGACGCATATTCGGGGTATAATCAAATAATCCCTATGTTTGGATCGGATTAAGAACACACGATCTTCATCACTGATCGAGGTCTTTATTGTTATAAAATGATGCCCTTTGTTAAAAACGCTAGAGCTACTTACCAACAATTGGTTAATTCTATGTTCGCCAAGAAAATTGGCAAGACCATGGAGGTGTACATTGATGACATGTTGGTGAAAAGTACGAATGCCCAGAACCATCAGTAACACCTCGGTGAAATGTTTGACATCATAAAAAGTATGGGATGAAACTGAATCTGCACAAGTGTGCATTTGGTGTGAACTCGAGAAAGTTCCTGGGTTACTTGGTAAAACCGTAGAGGGATTGAAGCAAATTTGAGAAAATAAGGGACATTATTGAAATGTGCCCCCTAACCATACCTAAATAGTCGCCCTTAGCCATTTTATGTCAAAATCAACAGATAGCAAACCCTTCTTTGATGTATTGAGAGGGGAAAAATAATTCGAATAGACATCCGAGTGCCAACTCGCTTTTGACCAGCTAAAACTACACTTAGCACAACCACCGGTGTTGTCGAACCAAAAGCGGGAGAGGTACTAATGCTATATTTAGCGGTGTCTGAACATTAACATGTAGCCAGTGCAATGCTGACCAGGGAGAAGGAAGGAGTACAACATCCTGTTTACTACGTCAGCAAAGCCTTGCACGAGGCCGAACTCCGTTACTCCCCATTGGAGAAATTAGCTTATGCAGTAATCACAGCAGCTCGAAAGTTGAGACTTTATTTTTTGGAGCATCCAATCGAGGTCTTAACTAATTATCCATTGAGGCAGGTTTTACAAAAATCTAATACTTCCGAAAGAATGGTTAAATGATCAGTAGAGCTTGGTCAATTTGACATAAGGTATAAGCCATGCACCTCCATAAAAGGTCAAGCTCTCGCCGATTTCATTGTGGAGTTCAGTTCGGACCCAACAGAAGAATCATATCACCATATGCCTTGGAAATTTTTTGTTGATGGGTCCTCCACTAAAGTACGAGCAAGAGCTGGAATTGTTTTGATCAGCCCTAGCCACCAATTGTTCTGTGAAGCGCTGCCATTTGATTTCAACGCTTCGAACAACGAAGCCGAATATGAGGCCCTCATAGCTGGCCTACGAATGGCACAAGAAATGAGGGTAGACCATTTGATAGTTTGTGCTATTCACAGCTTGTAGTCAAACAGGTCAACGAAGCTTACCAAGCAAAAGAAGAAAGAATGAACAATTACCACCAAATTGTTAAGCGAGAGATGAAAAACTTCGAAAATGTGTAGATCGAGTGAGTTCTTCGAACTTAAAATGGCCATGCCGACGCTTTAGTTCGGCTAGCAACAAGTGAAGGAATTGAGGAATTTGATAGCATCCCAGTAGGAAGAATTTGTCATCCTACCATTGAAGAACTGGAGGTGGTTCTTATATCACCAACCTCATACCAACATGGATGGATGAGATCATCTCACATTTGAAGACATACTTATGTCCTGAAGATCCTGTTATTGCAAGGAACTTCGAGTAAGCGAGGATATTCTGTGCCTTTGCTTAGATGTTTGAAGGAGGAAAAAGCACTAAATGCTCTGGATGAGGTACATGGAGAAATATGTGGAAATCGTGCTGGAGGTCATTCTTTAGTTCATAAAATTATACGACAAGGATACTTTTGGCCTACCATGAAAAAGATGCATTGGAGTTCGCTAGGAAATGCGACAGATGTCAGCGTTTCGCTCCCAATATCAATCTTCTCCTAGGAGAACTGAATTGCGTGATGGCACCATGGCCCTTTTCGAAATGGAGTGTCAATCTGATTGGCCCTATGCCTACAGGAAAGGGAGGAACAAAGTTCGCAAATCATGGCGGTCAACTACTTCACTAAACAGGTTGACTACTTCACTAAATAGGTGGAGGCCGAACCCTTGGCCAAAATAACTGAACATAAGACTATTGAATTCATATGGAATTCTATAATATGTAGGTTTGGAATACCACATTCCATTGTGATGGATAATGGAAAACATTTTCACAATGTTCGTTTTGCAAAACTTTTGTGAAAAAATTGGGATACAAAAATACTTCTCTATGCCAAACCACCCTCAAACTAATGGTCAAATCGAAGCGATTAATAAGATCATCAAGCATACTCTGAAAGCTAAACTTGATGCTCTTAAGGGAGGATGGGCTGAGGAACTCCCCAGTATGTTGTGGTCTTATCGTACTGCACCCAGGAATAGCACCAGGGAAACCCTATTTTTTTGGCTTTTGGAGTAGAAGCTACCATCCCTCTTGAGATAAGAATCCACTATGCTCGGATAATGACATATTGTGATAATGGGAACGAACAGGTGTTACGAGGAAAAGAAGAATGAGGCCGAAATCAGAAATGCAGTATACAAACAACGCAATGCAAGGTATTATAATAAAAAAGTTAAGAAACGAGAATTCGAGGTTGGAGACCTTGTATTAAGAAAAATCTTTTTGAAAACAAGGAAACTCATATCTGGGTCTCCATGACCTAACTGGGAAAGTCCTTACAAAGTAACCAAGGCGAGTCTGAAAGGGGCTTATGAGTTGGAAGATATGGATGGAAGACCTTTGCTGCATCCTTGAAATGTCGAACACCTAAAAAAATACTATCAATGAAAAGATGACTATAACTGTTACTGCATGATGTTTTTATAATGAAAAGTATGTTTTGATGAATGGAGAACATGTAGAATCATTGATATACTAACCTAAGCCCTGCTCATGCTGAGCTAAGCTTGTATGTGCTACAACACTTAGTGCGAATTTCTATAAGGAAAAAACCTAAGCCTTGCTCATGAGCAGGTAGAGCTAATGTTGTATGTGCTGCAACACTTAGTGCGAATTCCTATAAGGAAAAACCTAAGTCCTGCTCATAAGTAGGCCAAACCTGTGGTCCATGACACTAGGACTGTACTCAAGATTCGTCCGAACTCATATAAAAATCTAGAAAAAATATATAATGAGTAGAAATTTTTGTAGAGAGCAAAAATTTGGAAATTCGATATGCAGAAGTGAAGAATGAAAAGAGGAAAAGTCATTTAAAGGGCAGGAATGTCAAGGGCCATGATTTGGACCGTTCAAATAAAAAAATAAACTATTGGAATCAAAGCTTCTATAAGAAGGAACCCATGTGCTCTACAGCTCCTGCACAAGTTACGGTGTGACACATGCTCAAATCATTTATTACTATAATTATTACAGAAACTGGAAATTGTGGCTATCACTTTTTAAAGGTCAATCCCACACCCATGTCAACACTGACCTAGGGGGTAACTGTTGACCTCTGATCTCCAAGGTCGATTAGTTCAGATGTTTGTACATGATAAGCATATATTAATGTGAGCTCGGTTGGACAAGGTCAGCTAGGAAATAGTTTGGCTTGCACAGGAAGCCTGTGTAGTTCTTCGAGGTCAAAAAGAGTATAATGATTAAGGATCATTGACAGAATATATGAACCACTAATTAGCGAAATGCACATGACGGTCTTACGTCAGCGCCCACATAATCCTCCAATCAAGCAGCTTAGCTTCCTCCCCTATGTAATTCATTAATTAATGGGGACTACCTGCAAAATTAACTCTGATGATATGACAGATCGAACTCAACAATCAATCTAATTGCACCAACTAGTGTACTTCTTGAGNGAGCTCGGTTGGACAAGGTCAGCTAGGAAATAGTTTGGCTTGCACAGGAAGCCTGTGTAGTTCTTCGAGGTCAAAAAGAGTATAATGATTAAGGATCATTGACAGAATATATGAACCACTAATTAGCGAAATGCACATGACGGTCTTACGTCAGCGCCCACATAATCCTCCAATCAAGCAGCTTAGCTTCCTCCCCTATGTAATTCATTAATTAATGGGGACTACCTGCAAAATTAACTCTGATGATATGACAGATCGAACTCAACAATCAATCTAATTGCACCAACTAGTGTACTTCTTGAGCTTGGATTTGCAGTTGATAAGACAAGAAGAGGGAAAACACGGTTAAACACATTATAAACTCTCTTATATCTCTCATATTTCAAATATATCCTTTAACAGAAAAAGGGAACTATTGTATTACCATGTGTAATCATTTGACGATACATTAATCAAATCCACGTTTTTCCTTTCAGTTGGCCTTAAAGTTGTTTATCTAATTTTCAACGTCAACAAAGTTAATCTTCTTTTCTAACAAGTTGAATGCAAATGATTATAGTTTTTCAAAGCATGCGATGTTTCATCGATGGTCATCAAAAGATCAAAAGCTATCATCACAAATCGGATTCATGAAGAAAGTTTAGATCAAAGTCACACATTCAAGAACTTAAGAGACAAACTTCGGAGCAAGATCAAAGACTTGATTTCTTAGATAAAGTGTAAAGGTACTAACACGTTGATTATAGTTTTTCAAAGCATGTGATGTTTCATCGATGGTTGTCAAAAGATCAAAAGCTATCATCACAAATCGGATTCATGAAGAAAGTTTAGATCAAAGTCACATTCAAGAACTTAAGAGACAAACTTCGGAGCAAGATCAAAGACTTGATTTCTTAGATAAAGTGTAAAGGTACTAACACTTTGATAGTCGATAATGAATGCTTAACCTCAAAATCCTTCTATACATGATTAAAATAATTTTGTGCATTAAAAGTCATTATAATCATTGATCAAATATAAAAATGACTTTTAAGAATGATATTTTGGACTTGAAAAACATTTTTATCTTAGAAAGTTAGTTAAAAAATACTTTCCAAAAGTTCATGCCTTTCAAAACTTTCGAATCGAAACAAATGGGGCCAAAACGTAAAAAGAGTAAACTTCCAAGCGGTCGACCAGAAGTTTCCAATGGTCCAAAATTTGACCATTTCAATCTCTAATTTTTACTGTACAAACAACTATATTGGTAATCCGGACAAGAAGCTGTCGACCGGACGAGTCATCCGAACCCCCAGATTTTTTTTGACATTTTGAACCTTATAAATACCTTTACTTCTTGCATTCAATATAACATTCTTCAAGAGCATCAAAGTGAGATATTTTTTTAGAAATCTTTTTAAGCTTACAAATTGCATTCATTTAATTTATTTCTTCATAAAAAAAATAAAAAAAACTGTGATTGATTCAAACTCTTTAATCTAGGGGTGGGCAAAAAACTGACCGACACGACAAAACCGACCGAACCGACCCAAACTGACCGGTTTGGGTCGGTTTTTTGCATTTTTTGGGCGGTTTCGGGTTTTGGATTGTCGGGTCGGGTCGCGGGTTGGCACTCTAAACCCGATCCGACCCAACTCAACCCAAAAAAAAAAAAAATGCAACCCGTTTCTCCAAGTTTTATTTGTTCAAATTTTATTTGTTTAAAAAAAAGCCTTGGATGGTATGCTTGATCATTATTATTATTATTATTATTATTATTATTATTATTATTATGGATAGTGAGGTATACAATTGTGCACTATACGAATGACAATATCTTTAGATAAAGAGTTTAAGAACAATTTTAGTCA
>CAIGRH010272183.1:0-10082 GCA_903798295.1 Fraxinus nigra
AACTCATAAAAGCACCTGAACTAAGAGATTGACCAATTTTTTAGTTGTCGTGTATTTGTTGAAGTATCAATTTCTTTCATTTATTATTGGGTCGCAGTTTTTATATTTTACAGAACTAGAGAGCAACGGTTTGTTCTGCTTAGATTCTGATACCTTATACCTGTGAATAACTAAAGAAGGAAAAGTGGAGGGTTGTAATTCTGACTGAAGAAGCTTTGTGAGAGCACACATGGTGAAGCTTAAAAGGAAATTTAACTTTTGTATCTATTTATGTTTCAATTATTTCAAAAATCATTAAGATCATACTTACATAACCAGAACCATTTTTGGCATCCCACTTTTTAAAATAACGAATTTATGTCCAGGTGAAGTTATTTCTGAAGCTTACGAGCTTGAATATGGTAAAGATTGTTTGGAGATGCATGTTGGGGCTGTTCAGTATGGAGAACGAGCATTAATAATTGACGATTTAGTGGCCACAGGAGGAACACTGTCTGCAGCCACAAGGCTTTTAGGTAAGTCCCTGAAGTTGTTTCATTATCCCATTAAATTCTTCATGTGAAATATTACAGTAGCAGCATGTTTTGAAAATTAAGATTTTGTACTGAAATTCATAAAAAGGAGAAGTCACTATTAGAAAGCCTCAGACATATTTAGCAAAAATGGTCACATAGAAATTACTTTTAAAAGCTTATCCAAACATGCTTTGTAATCAGAACTGACGTTTCTTTTGTGCTTTTGTTCTTCAGAACGAGTTGGTGCTGAGGTCGTTGAATGTGCGTGTGTTATCGGATTGCCAGAGGTCAAGGTAATTCAAGTTCTACTTCTCAGATTGCTCCTCATTTTTACAGAATAATTTACAAGTCATTGATCTGAAGTACTTCTTCTCTTTTATCTTTTCATGAAATTGTAATCTGATTTTCCACTTTTGAGTTTATCATCGCCGCAGCATCCTCCATTTGTTGCGGAACAATTCCCTGTGGCTTATGTTTCTTAGAAATAGTAATCTTAGAATAGTTTCAATACCATCCATACTTTCTACTCACCTCATTTGAATTTTTACGACGTCAATTTATTCCTTCAACACCTAACTCACTTTAAATGTCCAAGTTATAGGGAGGCTTTCTTTATTCTCCCGATTGCGAGAAGTAAAAGTTTTACATTCTTAAAACATGCACATATAAGAGTTGTGCATATATGTGCTGAACAATATCAACATTTTTGTCGCACTAATTGAAGCTCAACCCCTCTCCCCGGAGGTTTAGCTGGGGTAGGATCTGGCCGCTGTTTCTCGGGCTTGGGTGACTTGAGGGCAGGCCTCACTATTTACAGTCTTCAATTTGTACTTAGCAACTGGGGAAATGAGTTCATGATATTGGTATCCCTCACGTGTTACCGCGGGTGTGTTTGCTTACGATTAACAAACTTAGTATGGGGTTGTTTGAGCCCCATTTTTTTTTTCAAAAAATACATTTTGCAATAGTGTTACGATGGAGAATGTGTGGTTAAAAAATAAAGAAAAGTTTTTAATTTATGTGTAATATTATTTTATTGAAGAATGTATGGTTGAATTGGGTCTACTCACCGTAGAAGAATGCATTTCGATGGAAAAAATGGGCTCAAACAAGAGCTATACAAGTAAATAAGTAAGTTTTAAAATAAATAGATCTTTTCTAAAAGCATTATACCTGATTGGCTGTATTGATTATTGCTAGGGAGAAACCGAAGTTGGGGGTCAAATCCTAGGATAACATTTGTCTATCTTAAACACTTCACACCAGAAAAAAATGGAGGAAAGAAAAAGGGAAGGTTAAAAACTCAACAAGCTTACAAATTCCACTAGTATATTGCTACTTCCCATCTAAACAATGTTATGTTTTGGAATCTTTTTCTACCTATTGTAGGCCTAGATTTTATATATTTGTTCTAGTTTTCAGTTCTTTAACCTCTACTCTAATGATCCTTTCTGCAATGCTTCCGTAACAAAGTATAATGGACCACATGGCACACAGAAACTCAATTTCCAAACTAAAACTGGAGATCTGACTTCAAACGTCTCAGTTTTTCCCTAGTTTAATACATGCTAATCGAAATCAAAATTCACTGCATGGATCTGACCAGAAAATTAAAATTTCACCCAAAATTTGGCATTTATAAAACTTATAAATGTTTCCTCTTATTAATACACAAATCTGGATGGAGGATTACCCTTACAAGGTGCTGTTAATGCATGTCACGAGAAGCTTCAAAATGTTTAAATTGTAACGTATTATCTGTGTTTTCTAAGCTGGCTGACTTGTTATGATCCTCATTGTGGGTGTGTATTTTATTTTTCTACTTGCCTTTATGGATATAAATTTTATGTTCTGTTCTCTCATTTTGCCCACACATCCACCGGACAATTCTTATTTGCAAGTGTAGCTATTATACCTTTTTGGTTTCACTTATTTGGCTTGAATTCACTTGTTTAATCTTCTGCAGGGAAGGTGCAGATTGGATGGGAAACCACTATACATGTTGGTGGAACCTCGGCAAATAGAAAATTATACTCTGGTAAATTCTACTCTCTATTTCCTTTTGAGTAATTGCACTACCAAGGTTATTAAATATTATTTGAGTGGTTGATCTTTTTATTATTCCGGCAAATTAACCTTCGATCATTGCATACGGCCCCCACATCCGACAGCAAACCAAGATAGAAGATCAAACACTCGAAATGTGTATCCCTTTTATTTTAGTCATCTTATTGTAGATTGGGTGAAAGAGGTGCTACTTTTCTTTTAAAACTTACTATGTTGCATGTCTCAACGCGTAAAATTCTCTGTGCAACATTTAAGTCGAAACCAGTCCCAATCATTTAGTAGTCTCAACTCTCAATTGTACACCTTGAAGCAAAATATCTCCTATATATTATTTATCTGACGGTCACTATGGAGAAAGCTCCTTGCTGGTCTGGAGTGATGGAATATTGTGCTCATGAACCATGAATGATGAATGCTGATTTTATTCTGTTGCATTATATTTCTTTGGTGTGAGTTGGGACACACTGTTTAAGCGAAAATTTTGCACCATTGATTTTCAAACTTTGAATCTACTGGCCAAGTAACAAGTTGGTTCCCCACCTTGCCTAAGCTGGGATGTTTGAGCCCCATTTTTAGTGTAAAATGCATTTTGGAATAATAGATTGATGTAGATTGTGTGGTTAAAAATGAAGGAAAATTTTTTGGGCTGCGTATAATATTATTTTATTGAAAAATGTGTGGTTGAAAAAAATGAGGATCAGACAAGGGTAGCTTCATAAAGTTGGATTTGTGAGGCCCACATGATGATTTAATGGAATATTAGGACGATTTACAGTTAGAGACTGATTGTTTTAAAAATAATTAAATGTCAAGGATCATCTTGCTATTGGATAATAGATTGAAGAAGGTGCAATTTTCACATATACAAAATGTGTGATCTTCCTGTATAACTTTCTTTCTTTGACACTTATATCTCGTTCTTGACTCTGTTTCTAGCTGCAGCAACGATGTTTCGTGAATTCTGGTTAACTAGATGGTGAAGTTGCTCCTACCATAGAGACATCCCAAGCAAAATGAGTTGGTGTAAATTTCGAAGCATGAAGCTTACCTACCTTGCGTATAAAGAGTTTCCCTGGCAACTAAGCAGAAGTTACGCTGGTGTTGGCCCTTAGGTTTCCTTTCTGTATCTTCTCATTCCTTTGGATTAGTTTTGTAGAATATTTGATGTGCAATACAATTCAAGCTTCCTGTGTTTTTAATCATTTTCGAACATAGTGTTTTACCTTTCCAACAATCAAAACGTGAAACAAAATGAAAGTTCAGTGACTAATAAAGAACAAAAGAAAAAGTTTGGCGACCAAAGTGAAACAATGACATAACTTTTGAGTGAGAGTTTGACTAATTTGCAAATCGAAATGAGGATCTGAAAGTGCTAAATTGAAGATGGGTAATAAAATTATAAGAATGTTAAAGTTGATTTAATTGAAAAATGATACTTGTACATTTCAAAATCTCACATAGGGGGAGTCCATGCATAAAGTGCACACTATTATCTACGTGGGGCATCCTCCACTATGTGATTGCATCAAATTGTGAACACTTCGGTTCAAAAGTAAGGAAACAAAAATCTACAATGGCAAATCTACGGTTCGGTTCAAAAGTAAGGATTTTGCTATGTATACATAGCAATTTACACAGAAGGTATCATAATAGACAAATGACAACCTCTATCCATTATGGCACCCGGTTGCCATTTGTCCATTACAGCATCCTTATTGATTTTGCTATGTATTTTTAAACAATTATGCTACTTGTACATACGTGATTTACAAAAATGTGTTGACAAAATGACGTGACAAGATTCACGTCATTTATTTCAAAAACTATTTTTTAAATTATTGGTCAAAATATTGACAACATGTATCTTATAAATCAATTTTATAACTTAAACTTTTGTGCAAGTAGCCTTACTCTGTTCAACCCCAAATTCGGGGAACTATTCATCCACGCGTGTTAAGACACCCAACCGCTTCCATTTAGCATCACCACCACTTGTATAAATATCCATTAGAACCTACCAACTATCTCATCCATCCAAAGCAAAGCGAAGGACCAAAGAGTGTTCCCTAAGAAAAGCTTGGAATTTCAAAGGCACCGTCCAAACCCTACTCCTAATTCCTTATTTGTTCATTTGATTCAATTCAGTCAGGAAAAGAAGAGAACTGAAAAGAGGGATTCGTTAATTTGTTCATCTGTATCAGATTTGAATAATTTTAATAATGTCTGCAATAGTGTGCGGGAAGAGATCTTTCTTCGAAGAGATACTAACGACGTCATCGCCGGTGTCGGGGTCACCGCCAGTTTCCAAGAAACGTTGCTGCTCATCCGCCACCTCCCCGGTTCGGTTCTCCTACTCGCCGCCGAGGAGTCTTATCGATCAACTCAAGGCTTTGTTTCCTGATATGGATGGTGAGGTTAGTTCACCCTTCCAGTTTTTCGCATTTCCTTTAGGATTTTATTGTGGTAATGGGATATTTTTTTTCTTGTGTATTCTAGATTGACAAAAAAAGTTTGCTTTTGTTTAATTAAAATTGCCGTACAATTTGCAGCTATTCAGTGCCTTTCGTAATTGTTTTTCTGGGTTTTGATAATATTAGAATAAAGCTTCGGTGTATTGTTGCCCTCCTATATTGATGGTGATGTATTATACATAATTATGATGTAATAAGCAGATAAACAAAACATCTATAAAGAGATGAATAAATTGAAGATGGAAATCTCAGGACAACTTTTCTCGAGTTGACTATACCCGTGTTACTGCAAAAGGATATTGGTGAATATATCTGCGATACTGCAAAAGGATATTGACTTGCAGGGTTTTAAGTTTTAACCTTTTGATTTTTTTAACATATATATTCAGAACACCCTTTAACATTTACTTTGTTATTTCTGCTATTCTGTTCGAAATACATACCTCATCATTCCGCCTCTTAATGTTTCTTACTTTAGAAAGTTCTGATAACCATAAAACAATCAATAACTTCTGAGTATAACTAAAATTGTTTTGCAGCTTCTTGAGAAAGTTTTGGAAGAATCTGGCAATAATTTAGATGCTGCTATCAAGAGCCTGCTGGGGCTTCGTGTTGGATATGCAGAAGGTGTAGAGGACAACTCGAGTTTCACTGTGCATGTAAATGCAGGTATGGAAAAAGGTACTTATTTATATTGTGTGGACCAAATAAGAGGCAGTAACTGGAAAGGGTTGAGGATCATCCTGCCCACATGTTTTTATTTATTTATTTATTTTATAATTTTTTTTCATTTTACTCTTCCTTCTTGAATTTTTTTGAACTACTTGTATATAATAAATGTTTTGTGTATATTTATCTCTTTGCTTATACGTGGTAGCGTTCAACGTGTAATAATACAGATATATAGCGCATTATCACAAAATGTACTCTGATGCATATTTTATTGCCATGTTCATGTTCATATTTTATAGGCTTGGCTTATTCTACCCAACTAATATCAGATTTGAAGTATAGATCTCCACAATTACAAAAGAGAGGACTCTAGATGAAACTGGAAATCTAATACAGGCCTTTAAGATTATCAACATGACAAAGTGTCACCTAATAACATACAGTGAGATCAACAACGAGAGTGCGTTAGTGTCCAAAAAAGGTCCTGGGTGCCTATTCCAAATAAATAAACATTTCATGTATTCAGAAAATTTATTAAAATACATTTTCTTTAGCCTGTCAAATAAGAAAGAAAATGATTAATAGTGAGATGGCGGTTAGACAATCATTGTGATTTCGTAATTTCTCATCTATAAACGTGCTTTTCCTATTATATATATCATCCTGGTGGGGTGGTCGTTAGATGTGTCTATGATTTCTATTCTTTAGTTGGTCTTCCCCTTTTTTCTCCTCGCATAAAATCATTTCGTAGCAGTTTTATACTTACAAATAGTTAAAAAATGTGACATTTTCCTTGATTGTAGCCATTATTAATTATTGATGTGTTTGTTTACATCTTGATTCTTGATTCTTAAGGTTCTTCAATACTTATTTAAAACATGTGATCACATCATATAAAATTTACAGGTTTGACACCATCTGTCGGAGATGCAGTTCTTTTGGAGGACTCTCAAGCCCAGAACAATCTACCGGTGGGTGGTGCAGAATGGGTTGAGTTGTTTGTGAAGGAGATGATGAGTGCCACTAGCATAGATGATGCTAGATTCCGCACAACAAGAGTGTTGGAAGGTTTGGAGAAATCTATCAGTTCTAGGGTTGGTTCTGAAGCTGCTCAAAATTTTCAGAAGGTTGGTATTTTCAAGTTTACACACCTATTTTTATTTTAGATCATTGAAGGTGCAAAATGGTTGTGTAACTGTTGATCAGGAATGGTTTTGTTGGCCAACCCATTTAAGGGGAATGTGATTTTCTGCTGGTGTTAACATATAACCATTAGTGGTTTGTTTGATAGGGAGGATTAGATGGTATTGCGATAGTATTGTGAAACAATATAAATAAAGGAAGAAAAAGAAGCTAAAATTTTGTTTATATTTGAAGTCCCATCCCATGTTGTGTACCAAGAATGCATTAGAAGTATATGCTCAATTAAGTTTCTTAGTTTCCACCTTTGGCTGGCTTCTTGATCCTATAGATAGATACATTAGGTTTTATTGTTTGGAAAGATTTATTTGCATATATATATATATTCGAATATAATTTGGTAGTAAAAACAGGCCAATGTTGCTTGCTGTTTATTACAAGAATTGCTTCTTTATTTTAGGCCCACTCTGCTGTTTTCTTCCTCGTGTTATTGAGCGCCTTGTTTGGTCTAGATAAAAATCAGATTTTTAGTAGATTTTGATGGAAGTTATTGAAATGTGTGGTGGTAATTAATTATTGATTTCGACTTAGATTTTAATTCACTTTTTAGTTGAACCAAACAGGGGCTAAGACAATTTGAGTTTATAAATATTTTTCGTGCTTACCAGGAAAACATGATGCTGAAGGAACAAATTGAGGCACTTCTTCGGGACAATGCCATTCTCAAACGTGCTGTTTCCATCCAGCATGAGCGTCAAAAGGAGTATGATGAGAGTAACCAAGAGGTGCAGCAATTGAAGCAGTTGGTGGCTCAATATCAGGAGCAGTTGAGAACTCTTGAGGTAAATACTATAACTTCGTAAACTTATTTTGGGACTAGTTAAGAGCATGTAGGGCTAAGCCCTAAAAAAGAAGTAAACTTGCTCTCTTAGAAGTAAGAAACGCTTGCTTTTTATATAGTGACATTTTGTACTAAAATTTCTGAAGGTCACTTGAAAGGAAAAAAAAAAAAAGCTGTTTGGGAGAAAATAGTTAAAAAGTAACTTTAACCTTCACCTATAAAAAAGTGCCACTCCTTGAATAATTTTTTTGGGAAAAACATTACTTCTTTTTCATAAAGGATTTGGCAACCATTATCTGAATAGCTGATTTCGTTTTCTTGCAGGTGAACAATTATGCCTTGACTTTGCATTTGCGTCAGGCTCAACAGAGCAACTCCATTCCGGGACGTTTTCATCCAGATGTTTTTTAATGAAGAATGAAACTTAACTACATAGCTCTTTTAGTCTCAAGGTTTCTACAAATGTTGTACGTTATTTATGTTTTGAAAACTAGATGTGCAACATGAAGCATTGTAATTTCATGCTATTCTCCATCATAAGCAAAACTCTGATTTCATCAAAACGTTGTTCGAGATGCTAGTTTGCCTCGAAGTTTTGCGCTTCTCTATTTTGTAGTGTTTGGATTCTCAATGGATGAGTTTAGCATGAGCATTGGATGGGGTGATTTGGGTATTTCGATACTTGGAATTGTTCATTACAATCTAGGTATTTTATAAATAGAATATTCGAGTAGAATTGTACCCGAGCTTGAATCGTCCATTTCGATTTGGATTTGGTAATATCCATAATATTTTTTTGAAAAAAATCTTTCGTTGATACTATCTGGTAGAATAAAAAAATAAAATATATCAACTGCGAATATGTTACAAATAGCTAGGAGTTGGAGCGGTTTGGCTCGATCCAATTCTAAAGGGAACCAAACCGAATCGAGTACCAAGTGTAATCTTAGAATTAGTTCCATATCTAACTATGGAATTGGATCGGAATCGAATCAACAGGTTTTGATTTGGTCCGGTCCGTTCCGGTTCTTTAAACTGAAAATGTCAAAATAAAAAATTTCAGAAAATATCAAAACAAAAATTCAAAAGATGCTAATGACACGGTACTTAAAACAAAATATAGAGTAACTGCACATACTGTACAAAAATTAATAATAATAATTAGTATACAAATTAAAAAATAATATCCAAATAATATAAGTTATACCATCACTAAGCAATTACCAAACTGTTAAACAAGCGTGCCATTATACAAGTATTTTCATTAAGTGCCTTGAAGTTGCAAATTTTCACTATCTACTACTTTCAAATTGCAAATTTCTATTGAACAGTAACGTGGTTCTAAAATTCGAAACAATAAGTTTGCAGAATTTTTTTCTATGGTTTGTACTTTGCATCCCAGGAATTAAATTATAGAGTATTTATAAAATCATTTAGGTGTAGATTTATCCAATATTTAAATTTGACTTGAGGAGGAAATCATCAATTAATCAAAACAACTAAAAGGAGAGAAAATCAAAGAAATTGAAGAGAATAATGAAACTGAACAGAGAAGAAACACTCGATTATCTAATTCAGGTTTGATAAAAATAAAAAATTGAGGTTTTTATATAATAGAATGGTTTTCATACGAGAACCAAGAACCGACCGGTTCTCGATAATGTGTCCCAAAATCGAATGGAGTCGAATCTACCATTTTGAACCGGTTTCGGGAAAAAATGTCCACTCCTACAAATAACATTCAATATCTAGCCCATATTTGATACACATTCTCTAAAAATACATTCTTTCAAAACTCATTTTCAATCACACATTCTTCAATAAAATAATATTTTTTATCACATCAATAATTTTTCCTTCTTTTTTAACCACATATTTCTCATCGTATCATTAATTAAATTACATTATTTTCTCAATAATATCCATCAAACACACCCCTAGGCTTTGTTTGGTAGAGATTAAAATTAGATTTTATAATTTCTAATTGTTGTGAATAATAGTGCTTTTGTTCTTTTTCAAAAAAATTGATGTTCTTATTTGTCTGTATTAAATATAGGGTCTGGAAAAACAACGACATGCACAAAATATGCATAGTACTACCACTACAAGAAGGGCTGGAAACCAGCCCTTGTTTGTGCAGATACATTCAGAGCGGGTGCTTTTGACCAGTTGAAGCAGAATGCAACTAAAGCTAAAATTCCAATTTATGGAAGGTAACATTTCTTTTTCGGGATCTTTAAAAGGTTATATTTCTTCCCTAAAACTTACAAATTTATTGTGGTGTTTGAGATGTAATCCCAATGACAAAAGTTCCATGGCCAACTCTGTCAGAGAGGAAGAACATGATTTATTATTTGTTGTTCCTGGAGTATATCC
>CAIGRH010272186.1:0-12757 GCA_903798295.1 Fraxinus nigra
ACATCACTGCTCAGATTATGCCACATGGGTAATGTCATGGAAGACGTGTGCAAGAGTGTACATTTAGCAAAATTCAATATTGATATGAATGAAGGTAAAAGAATGGTAAATTTCCTCCGCGGTCATTAAACTTTTAGAACAATTTCATTTGAGTCACTAAATTTTAATTGTCTCAATTAGATCATTAAACTTTAATTTATATTCAAATATAACTACTCTCTCTTCCAAACAGATGGAAATTGCTTAATTTCAGCCGTACTGTAACTAGCCTTCTACGTAATCGTTATGTAGTACTTAGTAAAATGAAGGTTACGACAATGTTTTAGTTGTGGCGTAGCGGTAAGTTGACATGCTACATAACAATTAGGTGGAAGATCTATTTCGGCATGATTGCCAATTTTCATCAATTTGAGAGATGACAGATGTCAAGAGTGGTGAAATTCGAGACTTAAAATGCAATAGAGTGATCTAATTGAGACAAATCAAAGTTCAACAACCCAATCGAAAATTCATTGAGTTTGGAGATCGTGGATGAAATTTACTCGTAAAAGAATGGAAATCCAACCGTGCACTTTCAAAAATACGGCTTGAAGATTGAGCTAACACACCATTACAAGCAAACCCACAATTCTCAGTCTTCAACAACTGTATCTTCCCCCTATTAATCATCCAATATCTTCTTCTTCTTTATTCATTCATTAAATAGTATCTCAAACTTATCAACTTCTTGGTTCCTCCAGCCTTGACTTGTGTTTTGCTCCATTTAATGCTGCTAGCCTATTCACATTTGACTACATTCTACAAATCTCTCTCTCTCTCTCTCTCTCTCCGTCTCTTACAGGAAGAAATTATCGGTGGAGCATTCATTTCTTTATCTCTTGTTTTTTTTCACTCTTTTTAAGGAGAATTAAAGCTCTGCTGCTACAACTGTCCAAAAATCAAAATCACCATTTCCATCTGAACTGTGCAACATGCACTGGCTCAGAACCACGCGTCTTCTCGCCACCCCAGTTCTTGAGAAGCTATTAATTGAAAACCTATCTCCTCAACTACTCCATACATAAGCATCATTCAGAGAAATCTCTGTCACTTTGCCAAAGAAATGGAAATGTTGAAGCTTGTTCTTGTTTTTGTACTGATTCTATTATCAGGCATATATTCGACGTCAGGCAGGGATATTTTAGATGCAAATACGACTATGAATATTCTATTGGAAGTGCGAAAATCTTTTCTTCAAGACCCACAAAATGTGCTGCAAGATTGGTCTGAAGACAATCGAAAATTCTGTACATGGAGAGGTGTGTTGTGTTCAGAGAGTCAAGTGGTGAGTCTAAATCTATCAGATTCTTCACTCAGTGGGTCGATATCACCTTCACTCGGGCTCTTGCATAACCTGCTCCACCTTGATCTTTCTTATAACAGACTTTCAGGCCCCATTCCACCTACTATTTCGAACCTTTCTTCTTTGGAATCTTTGCTTCTTTTTTCAAACGAACTTTTTGGTCCCGTTCCAACTCAACTGGGCTCCCTTAAAAATCTTCAAATTCTTAGAATTGGCGACAATGGTCTTACAGGACCAATTCCAGCTTCTATTGGTAATCTCGAAAAGTTGGTCGTTCTTGGATTGGCCTCGTGCAATCTCAGTGGTCGAATACCTCCAGAACTGGGTAGGCTCGGCCGAATTCAGAATTTAGTCTTGCAGCAAAATCAGCTGGATGGTCCAATTCCGCCTGAGATTGGTAACTGCACTAGCCTTGTTGTGTTCACAGCTGCAGTTAACAATCTCAGTGGATCAATCCCTTCAGAGTTGGGTGGTCTTCAAAATCTTCAATTACTGAACCTGGCTAATAATACACTCTCTGGAAATATTCCAACGCAGCTTGGCGAACTCAATAAGCTGGAATATTTCAATCTGCTTGGTAATCAGCTTGAAGGTTTGATCCCAAAGACTTTAACGAACTTGGTTAATCTTCATAATCTAGACTTGTCTGCGAACAAGCTCACGGGCCCAATTCCAGGAGAATTTGGTAGCATGAGTCAGCTGGTTTACCTAGTACTATCAAACAACAATCTCACTGGTGAAATTCCAAAAAGCATATGTTCCAATGCCACCAGTTTACAACACTTGATGCTAGCCCAAAATCAGCTTTCAGGTAGAATTCCAGTGGAACTAAGGGACTGCAGGTCACTGATGCAACTTGATTTGTCCAATAATACGCTAAATGGGTCGATACCGTCAGAGCTTTACGAGTTGGTTCAATTGACTGATCTCATGCTTAACAATAACACTTTGGTTGGTTCACTATCTCCACTCATAGCGAACCTAACCAATCTGCAGACACTGGCACTGTACCAAAACAAATTACATGGCAATCTACCTAAAGAGATTGGAATGCTAGGGAATCTTCAGATACTATATCTCTATGACAATCAGCTGTCTGGAGAGATCCCAGTAGAGATTGGTAACAGCTCCAGTTTGCAAATGATTGATTTCTTTGGTAATCAATTTACAGGGCAGATTCCCATTACTATTGGAAAGCTGAAGCAGCTGAATTTCATTCACCTTAGACAGAATAATCTTTCGGGTGAGGTTCCCGCTGGTTTGGGCAACTGCCACCAATTAACCATTCTTGATTTGGCGGACAATCGATTGTCAGGCAGCATTCCAGCGAGTTTTGGGTATCTTCGAGCTCTGGAGCAGCTAATGCTATACAATAATTCTCTTGAAGGTAATCTACCTGATGAGCTTATCAATGTTGCAAATCTGACGAGGGTCAATCTTTCTCATAACAGACTCAATGGTAGTATTGCTCCAATCTGCAGTTCACGTTCTTTTCTGTCTTTTGATGTCACAAACAATGCATTTGATCAAGAAATTCCTCATCAGATTGGAAATTCACCTTCGCTGGAAAGATTAAGGCTAGGGAGTAACCAATTCACGGGCAAAATCCCCTGGACACTAGGTTTAATCCAAGAACTATCTCTATTAGATCTTTCAGGCAATTCTCTTACTGGACAGTTGCCATCCCAGCTTTCCCTGTGCAAGAAATTGACCCATCTTGATCTCGATAACAACCTTCTTTCTGGGCCGATTCCATCTTGGATTGGGAGTCTTCCTCTATTGGGGGAGCTGAAGCTCAACTCCAATCGATTTTCTGCTTCTCTTCCTCCCGAATTATTTAATTGCTCGAAGCTTCTGGTCCTGTCTCTCAGTGGGAATTCACTTAATGGTTCCCTCCCTCCTGAAATTGGTAAAGTCGAATCTCTCAATGTTCTCAATCTTGACAGCAACCAATTTTCTGGTGCTATTCCTCCCACTATTGGTCAATTAAACAAGCTCTATGAACTCCGGCTTTCACGAAACAGCTTTAGTGGTCAAATACCAGATGAGATAGGACAGCTCCAGAATCTGCAAAGCATCCTAGATTTCAGTTACAATAACCTCTCTGGAAAGATCCCAGCTTCCATTGGAACACTGTCCAAACTCGAAATGCTCGATCTATCACACAACCAATTCACTGGAGAACTCCCTCAAGTGGGTGAGATGAGAAGCTTAGGAAGAGCAAACTTCTCCTACAACAACCTTCAAGGAAAATTGGACAAGCTATATGCACACTGGCCGTCTGATGCTTTTGCTGGGAACGTGAATCTTTGTGGAAGTCCTCTTCAGATATGCAAGGACCTAGAGTCTTCCCATCAGGGATCAGATCCAAGTGATTCATCCGTGGTGCTAATATCTGCAATATCAACTACATTTGCAATTGTTCTTCTATTACTTGGAGCTGCCCTCTTTTTCAAACACAAACGAGCAGCGCTTAGAAGAGCCAGTGAAGTGGATTCTGGTTACTCTTCCCATTCTTCCCAGACACAAAGGCGCCATTTGTTCGACAATGCTGCTGCTAAGCGTGATTTTAGATGGGTGGACATCATGGATGCCACTAACAATCTAAGCGATGAATTTATAATTGGATCTGGAGGATCAGGAACTATCTATAAAGCTGAGTTATTCACTGGAGAAACAGTGGCAATCAAGAGAATACCAAGGAAGGATGATCTGTTGTTGGACAGAAGCTTTGCAAGGGAAATTAGAACTCTTGGGAGGATAAGGCACAGGCATCTAGTGAGATTGTTGGGGTATTGTAGCAATCGAGGAGCAGGCTCCAACTTGTTGATCTATGAGTACATGGAGAATGGAAGTTTGTGGGATTGGTTGCATAAACAAACAATGAGTGACAAGAAGAAGAAGAGCCTAGACTGGGAAGCAAGATTGAAGATAGCAGTGGGATTAGCACAGGGGCTGGAGTATCTTCACCATGATTGTGTGCCCAAGATCATTCACAGAGATGTTAAATCTAGCAATCTGTTGTTAGACGCAAACATGGATGCACACTTGGGAGATTTTGGGCTGGCAAAATCTCTCTCGGATGATTATGACTCCCTAGATACTGAGTCGAATTTGTGGTTTGCAGGTTCTTATGGCTACATTGCTCCAGGTACTTGTGCTCTCTATAAATTGTCAGTTAGTAATTTAAATTCATTTTTTAATTTAGCTGAACAAACAGAGTTGATTTCAAGTTTCTAACGACCTGATTTTGCATTTCCAGAGTGTGCTTATTCCTCAAAAGCGACGGAGAAGAGTGATGTTTACAGCATGGGTATTGTGCTGATGGAGCTGGTAAGTGGAAGAATGCCAACGGGTGGGAGCTTCGGTGTAGATATAGACCTGGTTAGATGGGTCGAGTCACGAATGGAAATGCAAGGATCTGAACGTGAGAAGCTAATTGATCCTTTGCTGAAACCACTCTTACCCAACGAAGAAACTGCTGCATTCCAAGCGTTAGAAATAGCCTTGCAGTGCACAAAAACTGCACCTGCAGAGAGACCATCATCACGGCACGCTTGTGGTCTCCTCGTACATGCATTTAACGATAGGATGGTTCAGTCAGAGAAAATGAGCCCAGATGATCGATACGCATAAAGTTCATGATTTGAAGAGTTTATTTCAGAAGCTAGACTATGAATATGCCAATGTTTACCGACCTATTACTTGGTTTTTTATCGATACCTTCTCGTTGCTCGAGTACAAGAGTGAAAATGTTAATCTTTTCTCTGCCTCCCACTAGTTTTATCTAGGCATTTTGGTGATATTTAACTATTGTTGGCGATAATGGTATGTAGTAGCTAACTTTACAGTAAGGCAATTATTTGTCAATTCGGGTTCCTTCTGTATATCACTGCCTGAGTTCTTACAGACTATCTACGGAACGATAAAAATTAGGATAGGTAACACAAATCATTCAACTGTATTACTAAGATGCTTGCTAATTATACATATTCCAACTTAATACACAACTTAAGATAATGCATTGCAACATTGTCATACGGAATTATACGAGTTTCTATCATTTATCATTAGCAAACTTTTCTTCGTGCACTTGTGAATAAAAAGACGATGCATTTGCAATTTTTTACAATGCCAGTGGAGTCCATTGCTTACCAACAAGTATTATAAGCAAGCATTTAAATGAAGCAGAGGAAATAAAGTGCATTGTAGAGCAACACTTGGCAATGCAAACTGTGTTATGCATGTTTATACTTTCCTTCTCAAAATGGGTTTGTAGCTACAGTACTTTATTTTAAAATACAACTCAAACATGCCAATTTCCATTAACGAATATTGCTGCATAGCAAAGCTCATGAGCAGTAAAATCAAACAGGGGGAAAAGAGGACAATAGATTAGGCAAACAAGTTTCTACAGCCCATGACAAGAACTGGCACGGACACTACATTCTTTGACAAGTGAATCCCAAAGCAAATGCATTTCAACATGTTCCACCTAACTTTTAGTCTTCATCATCGTCTGCAATTGAAAGTCGGAAATAAATCAGATGGATTAAAGGGGAAGGTGTTAAGGGGCAAGATGCAGACAAACTACAGCACACAGAAAACTTAAGATGGTAAGACCAACTATGGTCAATCTCTTTGAAAGAGAAAACTTAATTAATGAGGTACAGAATGATTGAGCAAAATAAGATTTTGGTAAGATCCTGTTGATTTACTTCTATAATGGAAGAACATAATGAAAATTGTAGCAAATTGTATTTGTATTTTCTGTGCTAAATGGAGAGCAGAATTGATATCAAAATAGATACAATGAAATGAGAAATTTCGAGAGGTTTAAACTCTCTCCCCACACTAATTTCCCATTTTCTGAATATCCCCAAATGAAACTATCTTCCCCTATTTATAGATAGTTGCCTGCATATACTACTTATTATTCTAAATCCATTATACCCTCAACGTAAATGATATTTGAACTAACTACTAATTTGGGGTTCTATCAGATTTTTTTTCAAAGTATTATTAACGAAACTTAAGAGGTAGAATGTAAACAGAGGGCTAAATCCAGAAAGGTGGGGCAGTCAACCTTCTCCGCTGTCTGAGAGTTTCATTTGTTCTTTGTTATGGCACAGTTACAGATCACAGGCCCTTCCCCTCCATGTATATCCACATACACGTTCACAGAGCCAATGGATCTCAGAAATTATATATAAGATAGAAAAAAACCAAATCTATTTCAGACTCCCAAACTAATTAGGGTAAAGATCAAAGACATGGGAAAGAACTCCTAATATACAAAACAGAAGTCCCAATCATGAGTCTCACCATTGCCCGATTCCAGTCACACACCAACAGAACTTAATCATATCTGTTTGTGAAAGAAGATAGTGAGGTGGGAAAAAATACAAGAAAATATGAGATTTGTGTCAGCATACTACTCGAATTGCTACCACATTATCATCAAAAGTTCCCTAGCCCCTAACAGGCGTTAAGGCTAATGTTTGGGAACTATAGATCCCCTAGCCCAATCAAATTAGAAAAGGAAGAGTTAATTTCACTCTTCTACTATCTATAATATAAGTTCTAGCCTTTTCTCCTTCTTCACGGTATAAAAACAACAATAACTTTACCTACTTATTCCTTCTCTCTCTACAATGAATCAATGATCACTACAAGGTTTCATCTTCGTTAGTACTGGAGCACAGTAACAGGTTCTCAATAGAACTCGCCTAATTTATCTAATTGGACGATCACTACATTCCTTTCGATTATTGGACCCTGCAGCAGCTGCGAAATTACCATCACATCTTACCTTCTCTTTACTTGGAGGAAGAGAAGGCAATATTTCCCCCTCTCTTTAGCAACATCAACTTTTTCCTAACATCACCATCTCTCTATATGCATATATGCATTTCCCTTCAACTAAGAGGCAGCAAGTAAAGAGCCACGATGCCATATAAATAAGGGAATGCATGTTACCATCACATTTTGCCTTCTCTTTACTTGGAGGAAGAGAAGGCAATATTTCCCCCTCTCTTTAGCAACATCAACTTTTTCCTAACATCAACATCTCTCTATATGCATATATGCATTTCACTTCAATTAACAGGCAGCAAGTAAAGAGCCACAAAGACATATAAATAAGGGAATGCCCTGCATTCCCAGATTTTGAATCCTATGTGGGAAATTTCCGTAGTATTTGTTTTTTCTCATCATTTTCTTCCCGTTCATCAACTAAAATTAAATCATGGGTAAAAGATACACACCGAGATAAGGACAAGTCCAATGGTAGAAGTTAGGCGATGTGACCATAAAAGGCTATCATTGATCTTGAAACCTTAAATTTTAATCTTGTCCAAACCACATCGGTGTCAAAATTATGTATTCGTTAGAAGAAGATAGCAAGAAGCTAATAACACAACTCATCAATTGACAAAAGAACCAAACTTTAGTTCAAAAAGACCTTAGACAACAGAACAACTCCTCAATTGACAAAAGAACCAAACCTTAGTTCAAAAAGACCTCAGACAACAGAACAAGTACACATTTTGCCAGCCAAATTTCACAGATCCTGACCAGATTATATGTACAGTAATTGTGAGATATTGTCATGAAAATTCAAACAAAAAATTAAAAGGGGTCTCGATATATCCATCAACCATATCCAATTACGAATTGCGAGAAGATAAATACACAGAAAAACAAATATGTTACCAAAGTAGCGGCGTTCATTGGCTTGTTTGGCCTTGAGGAGTAACTTGTCGAGATCTTCCTGGGCTTTGACGTCCCACTTCACCATCTGATTAGCGAAGACCGCGCCCAGCCCCATTCCCAGCAAATGCTCCCATGGATCTGCAAATTTCTTGGAAATGAATCACATCAGTCCCTGTATAGTTCCAAATATAACGATAATACAGAGAGGGCGAAGGTGCTTACGGCGCATGTAAGGAAGCTTGCGAAGGGCATTGGAGTACATCTGGGTACCCAGTCCCAGCAGGGCTCCCACCATCGTTGCACTTAGCGGCATCTTTAGCAAACAGATTGGGGTTGAGGGTCTCTTGCTTCTCCTCTGTCGGGGGCTCGAGTTCGCGTTTCACAATGAAATTCGGCACTTCATTGGATAATTTGTGAGAAATTGTAATTACTATATTTTAACATATTACATTTTGAAAAATTATACACCAATCTAATCATATTCAAGATTTTAAATATGAGAATAATTAATAATTAATTTATATAAAATAAAAAAATGTTATTAAAGAATAATTGATTTTGTTTTTCATTACGGCCTCGTTTGATGGCCATTATTGTGTAAAAATAATGTTTTGAATGGTAATTTTTGAAGAATATGTAGTTAAAAAGTGAAAAAAAAAAATTGAATTTACGTACAAAATATTTTATTATAAATTTTTAATTGAAAATAAGTGTAAGAAATAAATTATTTTATTTTAAATTGAGTTAAATGGACTATATTTCTTGCCTAAAATTCTATTCACACTTACTACCTTCCATATTTTGACGTCTTCGATGGATTCATAATTTTCTGTACAGGTTTTTTGATAATAACTGCCAATCAACATGTCACAAATATGTAAAAATCATCATCCTAGGTATCACAGTAAGGACACGTTTGGAATTCATACAAGTTTTGTTCATATCATTTAATAATTTGTAATGGGTTGTTCATCCTAGGCATTACATGTGCTTAATGTTGATGCAAAAAGGATAAATTTGGCCCATTATCATCCAAAAATAAGAAATTTGAAAAATAGAATGCATTATAAATAAAGAGTATAAAATACGTTCACTTCTAATAACTCCAGTTTGACTTCAACGATCTCCCTTTCCTTCAATTTGCCGATGCTGATGCCAATGGCAATAGTCACTGCCTTTCACCACCGTTAACTACCGCTTCCTTTCATATTCTTCTTTCAGTTCCTTCTGATTCTCTTCTTCGTTTTGCCTTCAATCAGACATTCACCAAATGCTTCCAAATTTCGCTGTTCGGAAACCTAATTCCCATATTTTTGTTTCAATGAGCATTCTAGCTCTTGGGAAATTTTCTCCCGATTCGTTTCTCGATCATAAAAAAAGTGGTGTTCTTCACTTCGTCGAGTATCATGGACTCGGAAATGATTTCATACGGTAAGTTTTTCATAACCTAGATATTTGTGCGTGTACGTATTTATCTATATTTACTTGTAAGCATAAGTTCTGTCATACGATTTATGGGAAACTTCGACAATTAAAATTGAAATATGGGATTTTTGACATTTATGGCTTGTCGATTTGATAAGGTTGATAATTTGTACTCGTTCACTAAAATTTTTGTATGGATGTCAAGTTTAGGAAAGGATGCTGATGCATGATAGAAATTGAGCACATCAAAAGAGAGGGAGTCCCAGATCTCTAAGGGAACTGGCTGCAAAGTACCGTGAGAAGCTAGCTAAGCACATTAGCCTAAAATGCAGCCCTTGTTTTATTCGGTAATACCGTTGAATTGTTGCTTATTAGATTTCAGCAAAGCAGTTTCTATTTCTTGTAACTTTCTGTATAGAGCAATGTTGTAATTCTCTTGTATTTAGCCTTGTTCGTATTCTAACTATCCCTTTTTAGCTAAAGTATGAAAACTTTTTGAGAAAATGTGAAAAATATTGTGTAGAACAAGTATTCGGGAAAGAAATGAAAAAGAAGTCGTTTTAGTTTTGGTTGGACAGTAGGTGAGATGAGGCCTCTAGTTCAAGTCGAGTTGATTTCTTGTCATTACGTGTTTATTTCTATAGCAAATGATTTCTTGGTAGAATAAAATTGTTGCTGAATGCAAATGTTATGTTTTGGTGATTGTATATCCTTTTTATGAAGTCTCGGTTGAAATCAAGGTTGGTGTTTGATGTGATGTTTTGAGTGTTCTTTTGCCCACCAAGGTTGGGCTTGGTGGAGGTGGATTGGTGGTAATGGTAATGGTGGGGTGATTGAATTTGCATAAAATAATATATTTTAAGGTTTTGATTGATGTTTTGTCTTTTGAAGTTTTGTCACTTTTTTAGGACTTATTGGCACAAAAGTCCCTATGTTGGACCTTTAGTCTGCAAAATGTTCATACGTTTCAATTTTTTGCATTTTCACCCATATTTTTACGTTTCATTGCAGAAAACATCATTTTCTCAATTTTCATCCAATTTCTCTATAAAAACATGTGAATTGACAAATATACCATCTTATTTAAATAAAACAAAAAGATCAATAAATAACTAATTGCAACTATATGCTCAAATTTTTCAAAAATTACAAATGAATCCTGAACAAATAATTAAAAATCAAAACAAAAAACAAAACAGTATCTAGCATTAAAACTCCAACTTCTTAGTAATTATTATGATACATTTTCAATTGCCAAAGATTTGGAGGCAGTGCTGCAGGGTGTTGCATTCACAGTAAATCGCTTCACCGTCTTCCTCTTCCTCGTCGGTTTGTCCCCCTCTCGGAGTCCTTGATGACGATAACTCTTCCTTCTCATTTTGAGATTTAGCCCCACTTTTCTCTATTTTGGATCCTTTCTTCACATTTTTCTTCTCACTCTTTCCGTTCTTTTTTCCCACGATCTGGTCTTCTTCTACTTTCTCATCCTCTCCTTCTTCAAGCTCATTGTCTTCTTCTCCGTCTTAACCGTCCTCTTCTTCCCCTTCAATTTTCTGTCATTTCTCTTCCTCCACTTCATTATCATCTTGTTTTTCCTCATCCCCTTCGCTTTCTTCTTCCCCATTTTCTTCTTTCACCTCATCTTTTAATTTCTCCTCTTTTTCTCATTTGTGTCTTCCTTAACTTCACCTTTCTCTTCAACTTTAGTTGGGTCTTCCTCCTCACTCTTGAACGGAAAAATTCTCCTTGGAATCCCAAGTTCTATTTTTTTTTTGGGATTGAAATCTCGAAAACATGCCAAATATTCTATCAGAGGCTGAAATCCCTTCCTAAAGTAGGGCATTCTTGTTTTCTTGAATTCGAAATGGGTGGCCCGCGACGGTGGAAACCACTGTCGACGTCGAAATTGATGGAGAACGGCAGTGTGTCCACAAGACCAACTGCATTTTTGGTTGATTTTGGCCATATAAATATGTTATTTGTTCAATTAATTTATGGGAAAGTGTTTTAGGGTTGATGGTTGGCTAGATGGAGGCGGACAATTCCATTTGTTACATTTTTATGTATTTTGATTGGGGATGGGATGGGGGAAGATGATGAAGTTATTTTTTGTTTTGATTCATTTGGACTCATTTGCAACTAGTTCTTTATCGTTTTCTTTTCTTTTTTTAAATAAGAGAGTATATTTGTCATTTCACATATTTTTATAGAGGAAATGGATGAAAATTGAGAAAAATGATATTTTCTGCAATGAAACGTGGAAATAGATGTTAAAATGCAAAATTGAAACGTATGGACGTTTTGTGCTAATAAGCCATTTTTTTAGTGTTCGTCATCTTTTAGAACTTATGTCACTTTTTTGAAATTTCTATCATTCTTTTGATATTAAAATTTTTTTATATGATTAATAAGTTGGCTGAGTTGATAGATAATGGGGGCGGTGAATTGACTTAAAGATACTTAAGTGATTGGTGTTTTGTCGGCGAATCGACTTAAGAATGTTTGGCAATAAACCGAGAAAGAGGATGGACGATGGTTGTATTACTTTTTTTTTCGTCACTTTATTAAACCGATTCCAATATTTTAATTGTTGTTTGTCACATTTTTTATTTTTTGTCACTTTTTTTTAGTATTTATCACTTTTTTTTATCACTTTTTTAGTTTATATCACTTTCTTTAAATATTTTTTTTTTTCACATTTTTAAGCAACAAATATCACTTTTTTATTAAAAGTCACATTGTCCATCGTTTTTTAATTAAAAAGGTGACAATTTTAAAAAGTGACACTACATAAAAAAGGGATATTTAACTTTATACAATATTTTTTGCTTTCAAAATACTTTTCATATGATTTTTCAAAAGACACCTAATTTTAAGTATATTTTTGTAAGTTGTCCATGCAAAAAAATCAATTTGTTTTCAAGAATAGGCCTAGTCAAAGTCTTCCTTTAGGCATTGTGTCATGGGAAAAATCACAACTCATGTGTATTGTTTGCACCAATTTACAAGTCAGGTTTACAGTTTGAAAATTCAAAATGCAGGTATATATTTAATTAATTAAAAATATTTCTTAATTAAATACAATAAAATCAGATTTATACAATCAATGGTCACACATACATAATTACATGTCACAATTTATTTATTGGTCACATATTATCAAATTAATTGATCACGAATTATTTAATGATCACATATCAAAAAATTTAAAGGTCACAGTTTATTCGTCGGTTACATATTTCCAAATTAGTCGGTCACAGACAAAAAATTTATAGG
>CAIGRH010272209.1:0-11734 GCA_903798295.1 Fraxinus nigra
TACATATATATATATATATTTCAATGGCAAAACACTTGTTACATATCTATTCTGAATAATCATATGGACTACATATACTTGTAGGAATCAATGAGAGTGATTCTTTCTCTCAATTACAACAGATTAATTTCATGTATAAATGTTTTTAAGAAAATAATATGAAGATGGAATACATATGGCACATAGTCAGCTGTGTGCGTCTATGGAAAACAACGATTAATAATCTCGGGGGGCTCTTGTACTTGAGGGAAAGCAATCATCGTGTACGTTCCACTAAAAATGGTTTGAATGTCATCAACACTGCAACTAACTCAATTATATTCAAGACGAAGAACACCATTTGGTCTCCTGCATGTAATCAACACTTCTAATTAGCTTTCAACCAAACAGGATAAGGAAATTTCACAATACAATTAGCTTAACAAAGCATTATTGTGTAGAATATAGATTATAGGAAAATATATGCAGCACGTGCAAGTAGAAGAACCAAGCTGACAGAGTTTTAGAATATTTTCAATTGTCATTCTGATATAACACACTCCTTAATAATCAAATGTTAGACATGCAGTTAATAAGCAAACATGGTAATAAACTTGATTGTCTGGCCATTGCTTATACTGTCAAACACAGAGTAGTCTTCTTTTCGATGCACTAAACAAATCAATGCACAAATTTTATAGCAACGACAATAGTCTCACCCCAAAAACTTTAATGAGTCACTCTTGGGACTGATAACTCTGTCTACCTAATTCAGAAAATAATGCGGAGAACCATTATCGGTAGTGTTCAGATTTGACAGCACCAAGGATCTTCACAACATTTCTCCTCCTTCAAATTTTCGTTTACCCACCCACTTTCCCATGTTCAAACCCTGAAAGCTCCTAGCTTATCTACAACTTTAGCTCAAGTAAGCCACAATGAACTCTCTACTGTTCCTACCAAAGTAAAATCTCAGATACTCCATCATAAAATGCTTGTCATACCTCTGTTTTGGAATCAGAACTACACATTTAACATAGGTGGATAACTGTACAATAACTGAAGTTTGGAGCATTCCTCGAGGAAGAATTTCAGGCTAATTAGAAGTGTTGATTACATGCTATTTATGTTGTATTGTGAAATTTCCTTATCCTGTTTGGTTGAAAGCTAAATAAGTTTGGAGCATTCCTTGAAATGCTACCAGATTTGACAAAAAAAATAGTCTAATAACTAAAGAAATAAATAACTTATCTACACACATCAAGGCATAATATCACAATAAACGTAGTACACCTACCTGGAAGGAAGCCAGCCTCCTGACGCTTCTCTGCCCAGGAAAAACTGCATTCGTTGTAAAACAAGGACAGATTAGCATGCAAAATTTTGTATCTCGTGTAGACTACAAACAACGCAGAGTCAGTTCACACAATAATTTCTTGATTGATGGACATAAGAGGCTGTCTGTTTTTTTGGTCTGCAGGCTTAGGAGATGCCACAGTTCTTACCATTCTCCAGTTCATTTAATTTGTCTATTATAATAACATTAAGTGTATTTTATCTTTTAGGGTCTTGGACAATAATTTTGTATACTATAAATTAGGGGTTGGAGCCGTCCAGTATAATCTGGCTCCAAAGAGAATTGAAGCAAACCAAGTACCCATGGATATCTTAAAAATGGAACCGCTACTTTCATCTCTAAGAATGGGAACTGGTTCGAACCATCGTGTTCAGTCCAATTCAATACCTTAGATTGAAGTTCTCAATTTCACCAACCAATGCAAGTGGAATATCTAAGTTCTCCATAATCTCCTCATTAAAAATGATTTATGTTGATGCTATTGACTTGAATTTTTCAAGTTTAACTAAATGCAAAATTTCATCCATGGAACTTAAAAGGATATAATTGTGTGAGTTTATAAATAATACTATAATGAGCTGAATGAGCTGACATACTCGTGAAGTTCACTAGAAAAAGTAAAATGGTTGGTGTATTGCAACAACCACTATTTAAAATAAAAAATAATAATTTCAGGTTAAACTGGGCTTTTGGTTCTTTGTATTAGAACCGAGAATCGGATATGAACTAGCCGATTCTCGGTCTTAATACCCAGAACGATAAGAAATTGAGTAGAACCAGACCAAACCGGCAGTTCTGGTCCAGTTCTGGTTTAGTCCAACATTTCTGTTAACTTTTTACCCACCAATGAATCACCATGAGAAGCTCACTATACGATTCTTTTGTTTCGAATCAACAATAACTCAAAAGATGTTGATGGACGAAGCTAAGTGTCAAAAAGCAACTTACAGCGCTCCTCCTCCTGCTGGACCTGCAGCTTTAAAAAGTGACATCAAGGTCATGGCAATACCATTGGCAGCTCCTCTTTGGTGTTGTTCCTGTACATGTAATGTCAGTGAGATTCAGTTAACGTATGTATGTAAAATAAGTACATAATCTTGTCAAGATAGATAGGGAAAAAATGCTTTGTAAGATCAATCCAAGAGAAACTTACCACGGCTCTATTTTGCAATATGAACAAACCCGTTACAATGGAGATCTGATGAAAACGAAGAGTAGTTAATGTTCAGAGTTGAAATAGGAATAGAGAATTTCTTATCTAAAATTTATGCTTCCATAAAACTTCATTAGATAAGATGAGTATACTAATGAATACACTCTTCATTTTCAACACTGGCATGCACTTTTAGTTTTATACTTACATCTTCTGTAGTTTTCATCGACTATTAGGCTGTCTAAGTAATGGTTCCAGATTTCAGATTCAGAAATTGTATAGATACTAAGGTTGATTATGCTTCAATTAGGGCCATTTCGTGTGTTATGTTGCAATAATTTTCATATTACCAAAGTTCTCTAGATTTTCTTCTCTTTGGTAAAATGGATGAGGATCTAGCTACCATTATTAGCAGGAGGAATGACCTTTTCACCCCATAAAGAGTACCTGGAACCTATATAGTGTATGGCTGTAGAATGTTTATATGGGGCTAACAATATCATTAGGGATTTAGTTGAGGGGATTGTGAGATCCCTTGTCACAAAAATATTGGATAATTGACTAGCATTTAGATGGATGCGACTCATGTGATATCAATTCCCCTCGACTCTCCACCTTGGAAATGAGAGAATAGAGTCTGTGTGATCAATCAAATATTTCATTTACAAGATATTAAACCTATGAATCTATTTTATTGGAGATTTCTTTTGCATCTACAGAGAATGTAGAAATAGTAGTTCACATTGGAAGGAGATCAAAATCAATATCCCCAAATTATTTTCATCACACACATAAGATGGCACGAGGTTCAACAATACTTGTGTCCCTGTTGTTAGTACCATTATATTTAGTACAACGTGTGTCCTCTTTTAGTTCTGATCCTGGAATTTCAGCAATAGCATGCATGTGCACCTACTTCAGACATCTGGTTGTTAGGATGTATTATGTAGTTCTACATGAAAACTAAAACGATTACTGCTATTCTTGACCTTATGAATGAAACAAACTAGATGAGTGACAAATCACTTACAGATAGAACATTCATCACCAGTGACGCACAATTTAATAATATTGATAGGCCAATTCCAGATAGCATCCCAATATAGTGATAACTTGTCAGTAATGGTATTGACACAATCTGCAAGCAGTATAGAATGTAAACAACAATAGTCAAATTAGCAATAAAACTAGAAGTTGCATCTTTAAATAAACATATTGCCACTACTTCATTAATATCTCTAGCAAGACTAGTGCTTACTCCTGCAATTCGAGAGACCATGATAGGTCCAATAATTCTCTCCACAAGTGGATATAAGGAGGACTGGAAGACTAAAAGGCCACAACCTGAAAATTTAAAACCTGTCAGCATACTAGGGCATTTTCTTAATTGTTAGTAATATATGAAACTGAAGCGTTAAGATGCTTTGATGTTTCATTTTAGCTTGACCAGAAATAAGTAAAATTACCTAGAAATATCTAAAGTTAAGGGACACAAGCTCTTCAAATGTCAAAATCATATGTCCTTTCCAGTTGATTTTATTACTCATAGCCCAATAATATGGATCTTAGCATCAATGAATTGAAGAGATTGATTAAATTACCATCATCTAAAAGAGAAACATTTCCACCGACAGAGCATTGAGACTTATTTAAATCTTCAATGCACACCTTTTAACAATACATATTATGAAAATTGAACTGAGATTGAATCACAAAGGTTTTCTCTCTCTCATACAACAGAAAACCATCCGGTTACAAGAAAGTTTAAACATTTGGAGTGGGTAGGATTTATGTGTTTTTAAATTCATTTGAAAGTTAAACTATTGATCTATATATGATCATATCCCCAACATTTTTAATTTGTATTTCTCTAATATTGATTCCAGGAGTTCTCTTCACTCGAAGGGTTCAATAATTATCACAGATGTCATTAAATATTTTATGTACTTCATAAATCCGTAATGCGGCACTTCTCTAATATCAAACTGATAGTTAAGGTTTATCGATCTGTATACTTCACACTAGATCCAGCATTCGCAGATCAAAGAGAATACATATTTTCCATTCTCAATTGTCTTCATAATACCTGTTTACATACAACTTACATTCCCCAAATAATAAAAATCTGCATCAATCTCAACTCCAAAATTAACAAATCTAAATAAAATTCATCTCTATGAAATCAAGCGAATGTCACAATATTTGGTCATCTCCTGACTAGTGTGCACATATTACTTGCAAAGCAAGAGATGATGATGGTAAGCGAAATGTCACAACACCAAGTTACTCCAGTCAGCATTTACAGTTTATAAAGGAAGGGGTAAGGGTGCATAAGTTTCATTCTTACAGTAATTTTTACCATGGATACTCCTTGTTTTATGTAACTAATAGAGGGTTTTGAAAATATCTTACAAGATTTCAAATGATAGAATGCCATCAACTTGGAGAACAATGACTTAACAAACAAAAACATGATAGATGGGCTTATTTACATGCAAGCAATTAGTTTTAGGTTGGATATTGAAGCAAGAACATTTAGACATATTAATGAAATCTTCTTCCTGATCCTATGCTACCATCTATTATGCTAATCTTGTTAAGGGTTCTACATGTGTAATTTTTATTTTTTTATATATATAAATCAGCTATCTTGGATTCTGTTTCCTATACCTATTCAAACATTTTTACTGATTCTTAAAGAACAAAGGATGAAATACAATAGAATTAACACAAAATGTAATAGCACTTAACCTGAAATTGCAAGAACTACACCAACATCTTGAGTTGAATAATTTAATCCTCCAAGCCTTCTGGGACTCACTGCCCATAATGAGAATATCTGTTGAAGCAAATAGGAATGTCGTGAGATGGCCATAAACACAAAAGAGTCAAGGAACAAAATAACCATCAAAGAGCAGTTTATGATTTATTACCTGGAAAACCTAAATATGCTTTTAATATAAGACACTACATAGCATCACATAGGTTTAATATGAAAACTATTTCTTATCTTCGTGTCTACATGGATATGATTGTTTAATTAATATTAATTATATGAAGTTTATTACTTATTTCTGTTTGATATGCTAAGTTGTTATCCAAGTGTTAGAAAGTATGCATCATAGAGACCATTGAACAATTAGCTACTACTGAAATACAAACCAACTAAATAGAATTGAACATTAGGTCAATATCCGTAACAAATATCTAGATGTAGGCCACAACGCAAGCAAACTAAGACCACTAGAATGTTTTATTTACTTTACCTCAGAGTAAGCCATATCACGAAGGGAGAATACACAGTACACTATGATGGATGACATCAGGGGCCAGTTCTTAAGGAGGCTACTTTTAGAAGTTGTTTCACTTCCTTCCTTCAGGTCCACCTTATCAGTAGACCTGGGAGATGCAGACTCCAGAACATCGTATGAAATTTGAGGCGATATATTATCTGAGTTGTGTGTATGCAAAGTTTCCTGCATTTCACAGAGTTTAATCAAAATCTTCATACTAAAACTCAGTTCAAGATGGCATCTAAGAACAATGCAGCGATATCACAAATGTTATAACTTACAAGTGGGGAAGATAAAAAGAAGACGTGATTGTATTTTCATAGAATCACAAACATGACTTTATTTTAGTTTAATGTTGGCATCCTCATGTTACACTCATGTCCTCTTCTTCTTTCCCTAATAAACATGGAATGCAGCTTAAAGAAATCGTTTTGGGATATTTTCGGCTTGATTTTATCAATATTAAAACATCTAATGTTCTATGCATCAGAAATTCTCATGAAATAGAACTCAACTACAAATATTTGGGTTAAAAAAGCAAAGAAAACAAGTGAAATAAATTTGATATCGCGATGTTAAATTGAATGACGTATCTAACATGAAGAAGAACAAGTAGAAGAAACATACCGGGATCCAAAAGCAAGCAATGGTGACAGGCAATGCAAGGATTGATATAATCAGGCAGGGCAAGAAATATGGGAATCTGCATACAGCTTCATGTGTTAGAGGTAACAATAGCAGAATTTTACGATGATTATGCAAAATGGTAATGCAAGAAGAAACATTACCTTCCAAATATAGAATTTGACGAAAATATCGCAGGAAATTTCTCTGCAGGCTTAGTACAAAAAGTAAAAGTAAGAACTGAGAAATAAATCAGAAGTTACATGAAATGAAAATGAAAATTTATTTTCTTCTTTTGAATCCCTTAGAAAGGGAAGTTATGTGAAGTGACGAAGGTCTTTCGCAATTCATAAGACAATTAGCCCTAATCTTTAGATGACTACTTAGTTAGTCTTAATTAAGATAATGTTTCTTTAAGTGAAATCCAAAGAAGAACAAGGGGAAAAGAATGCTAGCAAAATTATGCAAACAGTACTACTGACGAACACCACTGATCCATATTTCGCACCTGAAATGTTTGTAAAAATTAGGAACAGGTATTCATTCATTACTAGACTGAAATTTGAATTCATCTGTGATCCTTTCTGTATCTACAGTGGTGTTTGTCATTTATGGTTCTATTTTTGCTTTTTGGAGAAAGATATAACTTCTCCTCGAGGTGGGAAAAGGAAGAAGGGATTGGTTACGATTACTTCTAATGTAATTGTAATATTTATTTGATTATACAGAGTTTTATAGAACTTTCAGTTGTTTCGCTAATTGAGCTATCGCCTAGCTAGAATGTATATTATAACTTCTGACATTGATAGCATGGCAGAGAAAACTCCATAAATAAAGTGAAATGATTGTTTCACTGTGTTTTGTTTACAATAAATAATGAGGGAATAATATATATATAAGTACCTGAGCAAGAAATCCTCCTAAAGCTGGACCAATGATTAATCCTGTGCCCCATGCTGTACTAACCTGAAATAAAAGAAAACAACCTTATCAGAACCTTCTACATAACATACCCTAAAAATAATATATGTTAGTGGTATGCAATCTTAAAATTCATCCAAATATATATTTGGTAAACTATGCAAGATAAAGGTAATTTTTAAGAAAAAGGATTAAAGACAACAGCAGGAAAAAATTTGATCTAAGGAAGTAAATGATACAGAACCGGTGAAATGACAAAGAGGAACAAATTATTTTAATTAAAAAAAAAAAAAGCCAGGTTGGCTTAAGAACTAGGGAGTAAGGAGAAAAGTGACAGGCATGTATTATAGTTTGTTAAGATGAGGCGACAGATTCTGTATCTATTTCTTAACGTACTATTCTTTTGGACAGTTAATTTTCTATTTTTGAAGTCATGTTTTTTTTCCTGAATAGATCATAATATTTCCATCAAGTACACATCTACCTTGAGTTTTTGATATATTTTCCTCTTGGAAAGTCTCTGTAATGATATAGTGGCATAGCATCAAGTATTCCAGATTTCAGTGGAAGAAACTAAAGCATTTATAATGATATTATGTCTTTTGCAACTGGTTGATGCTCAAGTGAGAAATGAATCTGGGCTTAAAGAGTTCAGAAAGCCATCCAAGTAAATATTTCTAGTCCACCCAAATTTGAGTGAAATATGTAGACATGTTTTTCTGAATATCTTTGGTGTGCATAGTCTAATATACCGTATTAATTCCCTTCATGATAGCAGATTTCTTAAAAGTTATCAAACCATGTTTCTAAAGATATTAACAATATGTAATACAAATGCTCACCGCTGAAAGTCCTACAGATTGGTACTCTTCCCGAACTAATTCACATGCATACGCCTGGTCATGTAAAAATGCTAAAAAATCAATATGCCAAATTTTCCCAGAAAATAAAAAATGAATGTAAATGAGTTACTATTGATGAAAGGTACTTTGTAGGATATTGCACTATATATTAATCTTATTTAACATGCTTGCAAAATGATTACATAATACCTTTATTGGTCCTAATAAACCATTCAAACTACCAAGAAGAAACCTCATGGAGATGGCCATCCAAAAGTTTATGCTGAGTCCAAAGAGAGTGTTGAAAACAACCCTGAAGATGAATAATGCTCCGATGATCAGCACAGAAGTAATCAATAACAATTCCTGTGACATTCAGAATAAGAATATTTATAAGAGCAAAAATGCATAAGTGATCACTAACACTGTTGCACAGCCTATAATTATCACAGGTTTACGACCAAATCTATCGGCAATGGTTCCCCACACGACAGATGTCAAAGCTCTTCCAAGCATGTATGCAGAACCTGCATGAAATTGTAACTTAATCTTGAGTACAATGATAAACTGATTAGTTAACACATACCAACATTAAAGCACATGAACATAACTAGATTACCTATATAACCAGCATAGTAACCGATATCTTCTTCTTGTTTTGCAATGTGAAAATCCTTTACCTGCAATAGAAGTTAGTTTCAATATTACAAAAGCAATTAAACTACCAAGCCTAAATACCCCCTTACGTCTTTGCTTCATTCATTTCCCCGATTATTATGTTAGCAATAGAACTACTGGAAAGCCAGACAACTATTCAAGATTGCGAAAACGCAAATTTTGAAGAACAATGTACATATGAGAAGTTCTTGTTACTAGTGAAGGACAAGTGGGGTAGGTTATAACTTGGCATTGCTTTAACATGATCTCAAAAATTGGAATAAAAAATATGAAGAAATATATCCCATGATTGATCGTATACCCTTAAGGTGAATGTATCATCACTCTCAAATATTATTAGGTCCGCCCATCTGACATCTATTCCAAAATGAGAGTGATAAAATAATGTCAGATTTATATGAAAAGATCAACCAGACGGTCTAAAGCAATGTATTTCCTCAGGCCCTAAGCAGCGAAGTTAGTGTCTAACATTTTTTTTTTCATTTCAGATGGATTTAAATGGTCATTTGTAAGCTATTCTTACTGATACGAGCCAAATTTATAAATTGCAAGTTATAACACGAAAGCCACATAAAGTTGGACACAAGTATCAAAATATCATACATATCAATAATTCACCAACATTTCCCACTTTCAAACCAATATCATGCGAATAGCTAGGATTTCCAGAAGAAGATGTCATTCGTTTGATGAGAAATAAAAAAGAATATTGAAAATTCGAGTGCTTTCAAGGTGGTATTTGTGCACCAGATATCCCGCTATGGAGATACTCTGTTTTGTCGTTTAGTCCTTACAGAAAGTCAATTTTGTTTAGAACCTAACCAAGTATTCTGAGCTCCCTTTCAATCTGGAAAAAACTTAGTTGAAAAAAGAGTCACTCTACTTTTTAATATTCTTCGGACTGCACTATTCAGAGATTCAGAGAGATTATAGTACAAAACCTAAGTTGACCGATGGGTTTATCAAGTGCTCGAGCTGGTTTGGACTTTGCATTTGAGCTTTAAAGTCAAGGTCGGATCTGTTCAGGAAATGACGAAACGTAAATACTACTCGTTCTTCTTGTTATCAGAAACAGCAATGATAAAGTTAGATTTAAACATATTAATGGGTTAACTTCGAATATATAGATTACTCATACACGTATGTACAAAGAAGAGAACAATTTCCTCTATCAATTCTGTTTTACATATCTCAAAGTCCATATTAAAGCGCAGAGCAATGACAAAGTAAATCCAAAAGATTTAATTACTTACCATGAAATAAAGGAATGGAAAGAGAGATGATATTGTCAAAGCTGCAAATGTACAGAAAAAAAAAAATGATACAAAATCAGTGTCAATTATCACTGTTTCTTGTGGAAGTGGACAAAAGGTACACAACAGGAACTGTAGAACACCAGATTATGTCAACAATTTACTTAGATTATGACTAACATACATTACCATTATAAAGAGAACGAAGAAAATTGGTGATTGTAAATGCAACGATGTCTGAAACATTCAGCTATTGTGTCATTCAAAAAATACTTGCATTATAATTGAACAAATATAAGTCACTGCAAGCTAAGTAGAAAGAATATGTTTACAAAACTAATAAATAGTTTCATTACTTGTTCTTGAACGTTACAGTTTTGCATTCTATTCTATTTCAGAGATTAATGAAGATAATAATAGTAAATAACAACTGAACTTCTGACCAAATCTGTTATATTTTATCTCCTTTACTTAAAGCAAAACCCTCTAATCTATCTATCTACCAATCTCGATTATGACAAAAAATTATCAAATTTCAAACGTTGTTTCACCTCAAACCATGTATATATCTCACCACTGTATCCCCACAATCACACTGGACAGCACATAGAGATAAGAGGGTCTAATTCTGAAAAGAAAAAGAAAAAAAAAAAAAATGCAGCATTGGCATTCAGAAGAATCAAAGTTTTAACCTGTTGAAAGCACAATTATCCATATAGTAAGGACTTGCTTGATGGGCAGACCGCACTGCAACTCTTTCCGCCTATCCACCTTACATCCCGGGCAGTTCTCATCGTAAACCTTCTTCAACAGGCTGTCCAGTACATCATGCTCTTGCTTGTCCATTTCAAATTTCCTATTCTTCAACAAAATTTACTTATATCTATCTACAGAGCTTGACTCGACTTCTTTATATTATCAACAAAAGAAACATTAATAGATACAGTGAGTTTATATACGCTGCAATTTGTTACATCAGTGCATACGTAGGAGTGTTTAATTTTATTATTATTATTATTTGCACGAGCCAATTGCTCGGCATTTCTTGCAAGTTTCTAAGCCACGCACATTTTGTAAATTTAGGACCACTACTAATATTTTTATTCTACTAAAATTCATGAAATTTAGGACGACTGATTTCTGATTTTCATATTTTAATTGAGCAGGAGAAGATTGAATTGATTTTGCAACATGGAAAGAGACAACAATAGTTACGGGCATTAATCATATAAAATAAGAAAAAAAGCAAATTGAAAGAATGCGTACGATAAAGTGATAATTCACGTGAATAATACTGATTGGACATAAATTTGAAAAGTGACAAAAATTCCACAAAAAAATTAAGAAAGAAGTTCAATTGTACAATGAAAAATTGAAGAAAGGCTGTGAAGACAACAGGGGTCACTGTCTGTTTTTTAGTCTTCCTCGGTAACAAAATTTGTTACGAGGTTCATTTGTTTTGTACCCAAACTTTATTTTGGAAAAATGTATTTTGAAATAATAAATTGATGAAAAATGTGTGATTGAAAAAGAAAGAAAAATTATTGATGTGATAAAATATATTATTTTATTGAAAAATATGTGGTTGAAAATAAATAAAAAAATAAAAATAAAAATTTTAATGTGAGTCAAAC
>CAIGRH010272240.1:0-13039 GCA_903798295.1 Fraxinus nigra
TCGGTGTAATATCTCCAACAGAATAAAGATAATATAAAGAGATGCACAAACGAAGAAGAGGAAGAACATACGAGAAGATTGAGAAGAGAAATGCTAGGGTTTTAAGAACTTGACATAGAGAAGGTGGATTCTTGGAGCAAGAAGTTCTCTTTTTTGTCTCATTTCCCTTTAAACCGATAATGTATTCCAAGTCTTTTATGTTCTTCTTCTGTGATGACGTCTAACTAAATTATTAGTTAGGATGAATGTCGTAACCTAGATTTGAATCTTTAATTTCAAATTTAAGATTCTCCTAGTTAATTGTTATATGTATTGATTTTACTTATTTTCTTAATACTTAAACTATTTGATCACTAATTAATGATTTGTGGATTGTAACAAATCGAGAGGTAAATGATAAACTTAGACCACGTGGTAAATTTTGAAAATTGAATAAAAAGGTAAAGATACACTTTTATTATTGTTGTCATCTTTAATTGAATTCTTATGTGATTTAATGCATTTAGTTGAGGCTTTTCCAATTTATATAGAGGTATAATGAGTTGACTCAACTAGATATAATCAATTTGAACTTGAAAATAGATAAATTGATTTATTTGATCGAGCACAACTTAAGGGGATAGAATTTGACAAGTTCGATTAAAAGGGATAACTAGTGTGAAATTATGAGTCACAACATTGTAAACATCACATTTGAGTAGTTTATTCTTGATTCAAAGAAAACATGTTCGTTTAATTGCTTTTAATTTTCTTCGTTGGTATTAATTTTAATCAAAACATTGTCATAAACGTTGATTTTATTCAAAATGAGTTATGAATAGTTAGTTCAAACTCTTTAGATTCACTATATTACATGTTTAATTGACATCGTACATTGATTATAACACAACAAACATCAATAATAAAATAGTAAAAATTAAGATAAGATTTATTTTTGACATCATTGGTAAAATTATGATATTAGTATATGATTTTTACAATAATCATTATATTTCTTTTACTACAATTTTAACCCGAACATCAAAAACAAAACAGGAGTTATCTGCGGGTCTTTTATGCTCAAGTTGAATTGAAAATTTATTAAACTAATTGAATAAATGCTTTGGTTGCCATCGTGCATCCTATGTTATAATTAGTGAGTAGTATAAATGACCGGTAACCCCGTATTATACTCCAAAAAATTTGGAACTTCCCCTATCGATGGACGTGAAGGGGGATTTCTTCTTTGAATTGTAGGGCGAGAACTAATTCAACACCTGCTTTCCCTCATAAAGAAGTCTTTTTATTAATAGACAATCAATCTTGTAGCAATTCTCTCGTTATTTTTCATCGATCATTAATCCAGATTACTTGTCAATAATCCCTATTTTTTACAAAGCTTGAAGTAATATGTTCTCAATTTAAATCTCAACTTTCATTATAATAGCACCTATAACTACGGATTGAATAGCTCGACATGTAAGAAATTTCATAGGAGCAAACCACCTCTAGCTCTATTTCCCTCCCAACAAATTTTCGTTCTTGCCGCCCCACAGTGCTTTAGGGGCCCGTAGGCGTCGAGTTTCCTAAAATCTTTTATGTACTTATAAATTAATGGCTTCTTGTCAAATAAATACGGCCTCTATTTTTGTTTTATCCTCAATTCTACAGACATAAAGTACCTTTTAAGCTTCGTCCAGTGTCCTAATCTATACTCTTGCTAAAAACATGCCTATTTAAATGCCTGCTACGCTTTTCGGTACAGCATTGTTCGTTGCTTCAATTTTCAGTTCCCTCCTTCCCTTTCTTGCACCTGTGCTGTTCATCTTTAACGGCCATTATTGCCCAAATAATTAAGTGCAGAAAAACCTAGCTCCAAGCGTTCGACGAAATGCCTGAACGATGGTTACTCTCATTACAACCCAAACTAACACACCCAAATTCCACAATCCTTTATTGCATTTGAATAATCGACTGATACCTTCTCTAATTTTTGTACTTAATGCCAAAAAAGGGGCTCGAAGCTATAAAAAAGCTGCAATCTTTTGCCGTTCATACGGGTTTATTGAAGTGAAAAGGACGAGGAAGTTTGAGGATCGTAATTGTAGTTCTTGGTGTAAACAGAGTGAAAGTGACGCAGAATTGGAGGCGGAAATAATGGAGTTTATGGAGAAATCTGAGAAGCCAACGATGTTTCCGACAAAGGAAGAGTTGGGAAGAGCCGGAAGAGTGGATTTGGTGGAGGCTATAAAGAAGAGGGGTGGGTGGTATTCACTTGGTTGGGAGGATGAGAATGAGAATGAGAAAAATGTGGTGAAGAATGTAAAAGAAGATATAGATTTTGACATTGGAGAGTTTCATAAGAGAGTTGAGAGTTGTAAAGAGATTGCTGCTGTGGGAGAAAATGATGCTAATTCTTTTTCTGGGGATTCTTTGGTTGAAAATGAGGAGCGATTATCTTCTGGTAAACCAAATTCTTTGCAGCTGACTTCATCGTCTGGTAGATCACTGTGAGATTTTTCACCTTCAAACTTTCTTGAAGTATGCTTCATTTATGATTTTCCCTCTGCCTCGGTCTGTCTCACGGAGGGGCTGGGAAAGCTTGAAAACAATTCCTATTTGAAATCTTAGTGAAACACTAGGTTCTTGACATATCTTTGTGTTTTCCAGTTATTGATTTGACTTCTATTGTCATTTGATTATTTTTTTACTATATGAATACCCCGTTTGTTGATTTTTTGAATCTTGATGCCACCACTAGAAACCCAATGAAAAGCATAATACAGATGTCTCTGTGTTCTTTTGGATATATTGACTGCATTTTATGATTTTTGTTGTCCAACCATATGTTAAATGCTATTCTAGGTATTGGCACACAAGAAAAGGAAAAATTAGTTGATTGAACTATATACAACATTTTAAATTTTCATCAGCAGCATATTCATAAATATTAATTGTTTTGGGAAGTCTTCTTATTGAGAAGTTTTTCTTTTTTGGCTCAGAGAAATAGGGGCAGAGGAAGATACTGGAATCAAGGGTATATTGAGTAGATTGAAGCAGCAGAGGAATACAGATTTTGGAATTAATTTGGGCAAATATGGATATCAAACTCATTCCTCAAGTGCAGATGAAAGGAAGGGTTGGTATTTCCGAATACCTATAGATGAAGGTAAGTTGGTTTTGATGAGTTGGTAATGAATTGATTGTATATTTTATATGCTAATTGGATCATGTGGCTTTTCTACGTCAAAAAGAGGACATGTTATTACATGCTTGTACATTTACAAGTGTCACTGTTATTGTTGATTTTGAAGATCAAATGATCTTGATTTAGTTTGTATTCCTGTATTCTAAAGCTTGAGACATAGTGTTTACTGTAATAATAAAGACAGCACTGATGCTGGGAAAAGCACCAGATTCACTTCAAGTATTCCCACCATAGGTGTAGTGAATAATTCAGGAGGCAAGATTACCCCTGATATTCAGCCAGAAACATGGAGAACTTGGAGCATTCAGCGGGAAGGCTTCCAAGATACAGAATTTGAAGGTACTTGATTTATATTTTAGTTGTATAGGAGGTTTTACAGTCTTTACTCTGGTTTTGTCAAAGTCTTGAAGTCCCCAAAATGCACAGCCGCTGAGATTTCATACAGCAAAAATCAAGTGGAACAAAATAAAGAAGCTGCGAACACTGAAATAACTGCAAGTACTGAGAATAATCCTGAAGCTCTGGATAGACACGAGATCAATCACAATCAGATACGAACTCGTCTTCGGAACCTGGAATGTGAGCTTAACACAGCTCTTCACTCCTTGAGGTCTAAAAGAGAGAAGTGCGTATTAGACGAGGTATGCATATTACTCACGCATAATTCTTTTTACCCTGTTGCAGTGGATTCCATAGGTTTTATACATGCATTACAATCAATGAGAACAATTAAAAATACTAGACAAAGCTTGTTGTGTACAAGTCATCAATTATTGTATTTAATCTAGAATAAAAAATTAAATGAATGCGCGAGCTAATTGCTGTAGTGATGACTTTACATATTTCACATGGAAGAAGATAAACGGTTATACATCGTAGCATGCATTTTACAATTAAACAAGAACAGTTACCTTCTTTCATTCCTATGTCCTTTTATTCATCTGGAAAATGTTTTTGTGGGCCGTTGTTCAATCAATGACTTATTTCTTAATCAGGTTAGTGGAAGCTCCTCCAGTGATTTGCAAACGATTTCTGATGCATGGGAGTTCCAAGAGAACGAGTACATGAATACCCAGCAGAGATTGCGATCGATACGAGCTAAGCTTGCTGTATTAGAGGGGAAAATGGCATTAGCAATAATGTATTCATCTAATTCAGTTGAAGATTTCTAGTTCCTAGTTTTCATAATTAGCACTTATCGCATCCCTGCCATACTTTTGCAGTGATGCACAGAGGATAGTGGAAGAGAAGCAGAAGAGTATTGATGGTGTCCATAAAGCATTGCAACTTCTTCGTACTGCCTGCATAGTTTGGCCTAATTCAGCTTCAGAGGTTCTCTTAGCGGGTTCTTTTGATGGTTGGACAACTCAGGTCATAGATTTTTCTACAATATTTAGTGGGAAATAGGAAGTTATCTTTCTCTTTTAGTATATTTACTTTGCTATATTAACTAAGCCTCAGTTTGGCAAATTTATAAATGGTTTATAAAGAGGAATATAGTGAGTCCCAAGAAATATGTGGATAAAAATGAGTAGTTGTGAATGTGTGGTTGAATTAATGTTTGGATTTGATTGAATTTATAAACCATTTATAAATTTGTATCCAAATGGAGGCCTAGGTTTGCCCACATTAGATGCTTTCATAGGTGATTGGATATGAACCTAATTCCAGATAAAAAGGGGAAAAAACTGTGGAGCTTGTTTTTAAGAATAAAGGAGATATTCAAGATTGTACATACTATGGAGGTTCAAAGCGCACAATTCGTACTATGGTATTATGGAACAGGGTGATTGAACAAAGATTAAGGTGAAAGTCAAAGGTCTTGGGGTTAAACAATTTGATTAAAAGACCAGGAGATCTACCATCGAAGTCATTTGCCTACTTGAATTGATGGAGAAGTATAGATAAAAGAAATGATTTACAAAAAAACTATGATAGCTTTCAATTAGATGAGTAGCAGGTGCTAAGTGTGAGAATGAATTTCAACTGGACAACATCATTAAGGATATGTACGATAGAATAGTCACAAGTGTAAGAGCTGGTGGTTCTATAACTGTAGGCTTGTGCTAAGAGATACCTAAGACCTTATCTTTTCGCTATAATCATAGATGAGTTTACAAGACACATCAAAGATGAGGTTTCTTGGTGTATGTTATTTGTTGATAACATAGTTTAATGAAAGAAACTGGGAAAGAGTTAAATCGGAAGTTTGAACTTTAGAATCTAAAGGTCTTGGGTCAAGTAGAGCCAAGATGCAGTACATGGAATTGCCATTTAGTAAGAATAGAAATAACAAAGATAGTAGAGTTATTATAGAGAATCATGTTGCCCGGTGGATGTTTTAGGCATGTAGGTTTGATTATCAACAACAAAGAGGTCTTCAAGAGTTGTAATGCTAACATTAGAGCATATAGAGTAGTGATATAAAAATACTTATAAGGTCAAAAGGCAAGCTCTATGTAGCGGTTACATGACCAGCATATTGAGTATGTGATAGGAAAATACTTATAAGGTCAAAAGGCTCTATGAAGCAGTTATAAGACCTGCTGTGTTTTAACGAGACTTGAGTGTTGAGTTGTTAAATGACAATATGCATAAGATGAATGTAGAGGAAATAAGGATAGTAAGGTAGATGTGTCACCATATTAGAATTTATAAGATAGGAATAAATAACTGAATGACGGCATGTCAGGGGTACACCTAAAAAAGATCAGGCCACTATTGAATTGCCTCCCAATTTAAGTTTAGATGTTATGACATTCCTTCCTTCTGAAAAAATAACATTTGATGGACGAGGTGGTGACAACTTAATGTAAATTTATCTGCAAATTTTTCCAATATTGTCACAATGATTATACAGGTTGAATATCATGTTATTTCAAGAACTTTTTGGTACAACAGTATATTTCAGCATAACATGTAGTCAATATCTTGATTCATCCGAGTGAATATTTTAGCAAATTATTATGCTAACATCTGAACTCAATTTTGTTTCCATATTTAATTGAATTGTTTGATCAAGTCCTAGCCGTGCTTTAGGTTGTTCCAGCTTTCTTTGTCCCGTTTCTCGTCTTTTTGTTTTATTATTTGTTGTTTGTAAAATGGATTTGAGTGATTAATAAATCAAACTTACCAATCTTACCAAAATTGATCAGAATAACGATAAGGACTTGAATAATAAACACCACAGAAATTGAAGCTAAAACGCTAATTAAAAAGGATAAAGTAACACCAAGGAGATGAATGCAAAGTCGAGGTAAGAGTTGGAACTCTTTGCCCTTAAGTCGATTTTGTCCCAAAACTGTACCTACGAATGATGGCAATCAACTCCCAAGATACAACGATCACCTTGTGTTTGTAGCACTCCAAAACATAAAAACAACAAACCAAAAGATTTTTGTCACTCGAGCGACAGGCTTAGGTGCTCGATTTTTTCCTCTAACTTTCGATCACAATTTCTCATTCATCCGGAATTGATTTTGAGATTCCAAATATACCATGATCATCGACTCAACGAGTAGATTAAATTAGTCTATTTATTTTCATAATTTGACTATCGGATCAAGTCCGAGTATTTGGTCGAAATTGACACGAAAGTCACTTTTAAACGATTTTTTCTTCTCTTTTTAAACCAATTTCCAACATTATTTTCTTATATTTTTATTTTTATTTTGATGCTATAGAATTTCAAAAGTAAACCCTGTGCTTGCACGCGCATCACCTTGCTCGAATCTTTACCAATATTATGGACATATTTTGGAATGTCTGGTTCTATACAATAGTGTTAGGTTTAAAGAAGTGAAGGAAAGGATTTGTGCAGCAACTTCGTGTTTATTGGGAACAGGCATAGCTTGTTCTTTGATTTTGTATGATGGGCAGCCTATGTTTGGCTCATGTTTATAAATTATTTACGAGCACTAAGTTACTTTTCATCCACAGATTTTGAGGGACGTACAAGTAATTACCCATTCATTCACCATTCGTTTTTATATTTTTTTAATTTAAACAGTTTATAAACAATTCCCAACATGCTGTAGTGACCAAAAATTGCATTTTTACCCAGTTCTGATTATTGAGACGTTTCAATTCAGCTAAACTAACCGTATAAAGTTTTGCCATTGTTCTTGCTAACAAATTGATTTCTTTTATAACCATTATTTGATTATAACTATTCTTGATTCGTAGTGTGATATGCTTCTTTATATTGCAGAGAAAGATGGAGAAATCAAGGACAGGCATCTTCTCCGTGTGCCTAAAGCTGTATCCAGGTAGATACGAGGTAAGTTGATTTCCAAACATCAACAATGTTTTTCACGTGTCCATTGAATTATATGCATGTATAAATGCCTCCTATAATATTTGACAGATCAAGTTTATTGTTGATGGCATATGGAAAGTTGATTATCTACGCCCCATCGTCCACAATAATGGCTATGCAAATAACCTTCTTATTATCACATGAAGGCAAAGTATGTGGGCTGCAGCACGAGTCGAATGATCATTTTGTAGCCCCAGCTTGGTTTAGATTTTTTTAGCTGAACCAAACATGGGCGTAATCCCTCTCATCACCTGAAGAAAGTGAGTGCATAACAACATGCTTAGGATCATGTATTTTACTAACAGTCAATAAACTTTTGACATCAACCTATTCTTGTTCTTTGTATTGTGTATATTGGCTGTGATATGAAGAGTTGGAAGTATTGATAGAATCAACTGTTCAGATCCATGTGTTCTTAGTAAAGGCAATTCATGCTCTATAGACAGCAATGCAATCATCTTAATCTCAAGGTGTGAATTCATCCACCCAAATACCGAGAGATCTTGTTAACAAAATATATCACGTAATCAAAATAAACATCTATAACAGAGAAGATAGAGTGATGAAACTAAGATCACCAAAATAGAATAGACATTGTCACCCGAAAATATATTTAGAATGTGAACTCCCGCAAGTGTACAGATCGTTGACAAGTAATAAAGTGGACTTTTTGAGTTCGAGTATCATTCCTACATAGACTTATTTAATTTGATTTTTATTTACTACAACCTTAACCGAAATGATAATATTAATTAAAATTAAATCAATTAGGATGCAAGTGTGAATTACTAACCTAAATGCAATTTATGGATGAATACAAATCTTATGTAATTTGTGAATGAAAGACACGCTAGGATCCCAAATTTTCAAGTAATAATTATTTCTAACCTTAATTTTATAATTTGACAATACGAATCCAATTATGACGAATCAATGTTCTTATTCTATCCAACAATCTCTCTTGAGTAATGTTGGACCTACCCTCGTAGACAACCCTACTATATCTCTATGATGGATGTGAATATACAAGAATGTATACAATTTTATGAACATTTAAAGATTCACAAAATTTATAGCAGTATATTTTTACTCTCTATCGAACCTTATGATGATTTATATATGTTGAATTTATTTATCTTCTTTCGAATGCATGAAACAAATCATCAAATTCACATAATTATCGTNATAATTATCGTGCACTATAATCATTGAGACAATTAATTCATATAAGTCATTCTATAATTCAAAACGGTATTTTTGCGCCAAATATATAAAACTAAATATTAAAACATCAAATTACAAGGTTCATCGTTCACCTAGCACTCATTAACCTAGCCTACTATGATGGGAAGAAGAAAACCAGAAAAAACATTGAAGGAACGACATCACCAATTGACTTCTTTACTTTAATCTTTGCTTCGTAGTGTTGTTCTTTGTGTTTTTGCCTCTTTTCCTCTCTCAAAACATTGATGAAAAGTCTTCCCCCACGTTCTGGACGGCTCTAGGGTTTAAATACGTATTCCAAGATTTGTTTCGATAGGTATTTGACTCGAAAAAGGAAATGCGTCGAAGAATAACCATGCGATCGTATGGTTATGAGCCATACGACCACATGGTTCATCCAAATGAGGCATCAAGTGTCCCTACATGGTCCTGTGCGTCCGCATGGAAGTTCTACCATGTGGCCGTATAGTTATACTTTTTTCCTACCGGACAACCTTCAATATTTTGGTCATATCTTTCTCTCTTAATATCTGATTGAGGTGATTCAAAATGCATTAGAAAGATAACTCAAAGAGCTATAAATCTTCCAAAAGTATATATTTTCAAATTTGAACGTCTTCTATGTCAAAAATGGGTCTCAAAGTAAGACTGAAAATTCGAAGCATAACGTTTTTAGCTGGAAGTTGACATGTGATAGTATTTCGACTATATTTCAACATTTGATCCCTAGCGACAACCACCGCACAATATGTCCTTGCTAGTGGTTCCCTAAAAAACTCATCCATCACCGCTGAAAAATGGGAATTCATTGGGAAGCTTTAGCATTTTTCCTAGCCAATCCATCACTACTCTCCAGCTCTATAGCACCAAACCCTACCGCTACAGTGTGCAGAGTTGTGCGCACAACGCTGCTATCAGTGAGACTCGTTGACATCTCCGACAACGTCTTCTCATCTTTCAACGATGTTTTCCGACACATTGTTCCAAGGAGAAAATACAGAGAATGAGATGAGAGACGGAATATAGAAGGGAAATAATTATGGTTTGAAATAAATTTGGTGAAGTGGTGTGGGGTGGGGGTGGATAGGTAGAATAATTTAATTTTATGATATTATTTATTGATATAAAAAATTTTAATTACTACTTGAATTTTGAATAAAAAACTTTTAAACAAGATTTTTGAATTGAAAAGTTAAAAAATCTGTTTGGGTGTAATTTCTACTAAAATTATTTGTTGGATTGAGCATGCGTTGGTATTCGAGTATAGGGTTTTAGGTTTAATTTGATATGGAGTAGCAACTTTCACGAACAGCACTTTTGCAATTTTTTCAATGATATTAAAAATAATAACTAAATAATGTATGAACGGACTATTCTTTCCTTTTCAACTTTTTTTGAACTAGAAAGAAAGAAAAAAATTGGGAACAATTTCTACTGCGGCTTGATCATTCCGCTCCTCGATTAGTGTTGGATGCAGGCTCGATTATTTCAATGTATGGTTTGGGAGTATTTGTGTGGATGGTTGATAATTGGTATTATTATTATAATTTTTTGAATTTGAGAATGAAAGATAATCGGTCGAAGTGAAACGGTCACAAGATTGTCGTACAAGAAAATGAATAATAAATAGGGGATCAAAGAAAAGAATAAATTAGGTAAAGAGGAAATCAATTTATTCATATATTCAATTATGTTTATTACAATGATTAAGTCTATCTAGTGCAATTAAAGGGCATGTATTTAATTGTGGCTTTTAAAGAGTTTTATAGAATTTTTTTAAGTGATGATTTATTTTTATTTTTTTTTGTGAAATCTTAGACTTCTATAGATACTAGTCGATGCACGTGCAATGCACGTGTTTTAGTTTGATTGAGTATGTAATAGCGTGGAATGATGGTTAGAAATCTAAATTGTAATAAATTTAGTTATTTAGTACATAGTATTCTTACAAAATGAGACAAAATGAAGATGAGTTTAGTGCTTCATAATAACTAAACATGAAATGTAAAGTACAATTTATGTTAGCATCCAACTTCCATCGGTGAGAGAAACTTTGTATACCATGAACATTGAAATTTCATCGTTGACAAGCTCGAATACGCACGTGTCACCTATTTGAAGTTCTTTTTCTATAAAGTAGGATGACCACCCTATAGTTAATCGTCGCACGTCACCATTTCTTCTGGGATTTGTTTGCACCGGCCAATCGCAGTGTGAACTTTCATGTATTTGGATATTCTGTATGAGTTTCTGTAGATGTAATCGAGCGAAACCTTCAGGTACATCCTACAAGATAAATTGACAAAGTTATAAATAGGAAAATTTAGAATTACAATGAATATGAAAAATAGTTTCATACATAGAAGGCTATACATAGGCATAGGCAATATAAATAAGGCGGGAAGGTAACAACTACATATTTTAGATAAGATTTAATTTAAAGATGAGCTTACAATTTTTCGATGACCATTTCGATGAGTTTGTAACGTTACTTGGAAATACGGATTGCCATTAGGTGAAATTTCACTCTCAAATGTCTCAGATTCATAGGTTACTCCTATGCCTGAATCCTCAAATATTAAAACATTGAGAGTAGAATTTCCGTTATATTCAAAGAAGAGAAGATAGCCATCTTGTAAATTATGGTGGTCAAAGAATTGTGGCCATCCATTATCAAGATATATATTGTTAGTAATCCTTTCTAATTGTACGTCGCAAATAATTCCATCATAAGCGATTAAACGTACTGTATCCCCAAGTTCATGTCTTGAACGACGGACGAAAGATCTAGGAAGTGAATGTAAGAGGATTCATAAAAATGTTATTTACTTTATAAACAAATGTATTAATAGAGATTAAATGTTAACAAAGAGATGATTTAAATATGTACCAAACGATGACTATGGTCCAATGAAGGTGTTATGAACTGTCCAAAACGCAGTGGTATATCACCAATGTCTGACATAATATTTACAAAACATTTTAGCTATGAGAATAAGTGTAATTAATATAAAAATCAACAAGTAGATTTATCGGAAAATTTTATAATAGTGCATATATGAAACTCTTTAAATGTGAAGTCAAGGAAGAGTTTGTCTATTGAGTATGAGTATGAGTTTGAGATTTAGTGAATAGATGTAAAATCTGAAGTTTTTGTATATTTAAGCTGAATCCCTTTATCTTTTAATTCAAGTATTTTTTGTTGGTGAAGCGCTATCATCATTTTTATTATACATATGATATTATTTTGTTCTTAGTATTTAAGTGGATTTACTTCTACATGAATAAGTGTAGATACAATATGAGGCTACACTCTATTATTAGCATATCATGCTATCGTTGATCAAAAACCTATAGAAATCTGTCATCTGTATAAATTTATTACAACAATTATAGCATAATAAAATTTACAAGATTTAATGTATATCATCATTAATAATCAACAAAAACTAAACTTCATATTGTAATTTACACTAATCCTATAATGACCTGCCCATCATCATTTTGTAAGAAAAACAAAAATAATATTTACCTCTGTTATTCATCTTCGCTTGTAGAAGTTGACATTTTGTAGCTCTCTTGAACTTTTGTCAAATGCTAAATTAAGCTGCATGAAAGAAAAAATAAATAAACTATTTTATTACTTCTACTTTTGGCTAAACATTACCATTCCGTCAATTCATTTCATTGGAAGGGAAAGGATCTCTCTCTGGCAAATCCTGTACAGTATTATCAAAACTTTCTGATAGATATGTGATGATATAATCGGCTGCTAAGGAGCATGGAACATAGGAAGTATATTTAAATGGTAAAAGGATAGGAATGAACCTTTTGATGCAAAGTAACTAAATGGCAGGTACAAATTTAGATTTCAAATAAGAACTATTAAACAAAAACCTATCAATTATGGATGTTGCATGCTGTATGACATTTCCAAAGTTTGACAGGTTAGTAAAAGCTTGATTTTTTTAGTCTTTAACTTGTATACGAACAAGATATAGAAGGAAATTATGTGAATATTTTGACAAAATAAACTAGAATTAGGTATTATTATTCAATTGAAATAATGTTGTTTGTCTAGGCTTACTTATTGGAAAATTTTTGATTTGGTCATTTTATCAAACAGTTTAAATACTATATGTTTTTCCTAAGATTTGAGAAGTTTAAAGTTTTAAATCAAGCTAGAATTGTCGCTTTTCAGGAACACAATCAATTACTCCTCAATCTATAATCTAACTAAACACATACTCCTCAATCATTCAAATTTTAACTCCTAACAAGAAAATATCGAGGAAATGGTTCAAAATACC
>CAIGRH010272276.1:537-10783 GCA_903798295.1 Fraxinus nigra
CGTTAGACAATCAAATAGATGCAACAGATGATGATTATAATGATGAAAAATTATTATTTCCATACTTCTCTGGATGCATATTAGCTCTTTGTTTTATTTTTTACATAACAATTTCGAAAGATAAATTCTCTATGGATCTCGTTTAATTTTTTTTTTTTTGAATTTCTTCGCCCTCTTTGAATATTTTGTAAATGTATTCTATGTGTGAAATCATATGTAAATTTATTTTGTTCAATTAAACTCATTTTGCTAACCTTGCTTATATGTTCCTTTAATCCTTCATATTCAACGCTAATATTACCTTCAAAATAACAAAGTTTGTGCATTGTATCCCTTCCCTCTTCTGTACGCATATATGTTTTTGAAATTTCCAAGTTTGCTGTCTATTTAGGGTTTTTTGAGCATCATTTTCGGGATAATATGTTTTGTAATAGTGATTTTTTTGGAAAATGTATGGTTAAAAAGTAAGAAAAAGTTTTGGATTTAAGTGTTAATTATTTTATTAGAAAATATGTGGTTAAAAATGAATTTTTATAGAACGGGGCTCAAATATGGACTTATTGTTATAACTCATGAATATATGTTTATGAATTAGTAAAATTCAACAATGACAAGTTACGTGTACTCAGTGTAGGGAGATAAGATATAGTAGAATAAAGTATCCTAATATTATACTTGATGCTGACATCCTATTTTATCCAAAGAAAGCATGTTGAATCTGTTAGAATAAATTTCAATGTATGGAACTTCTATTTGGTTGCAAATTTTATGTTTCATAAAACGGGTTAAATGTATAGTTTCTAATGATACTATGATTAAGAGTATGTTTGGAGAGATTCTTAGGGGAAAAAATCAATTATATGACCGTTGGCTACCATTTCCAACAATTTTCAGCCACTTTTCTTGACCAAATCTAGCTATGTCAACGAGTCGAGCCGAGTCCGGTCCGGAAAAAAAGTTCGGACTCGGCCTGAGCTTTCGATCTGAGCCTTAGCGGGCCGAGCCGAGCCCGGGTCTGCTCAATTTTTTTGTTTTTTTAATGTCAAATCTACATTTTTTAAAATTTATGCGGTTTATACGTACTATAAATTAAAGAAAAAAGTTTGGGCTCGACTCGAACTCTTTTATGCTAAGTTTTTTTGGGCCCGAGCCGAGCCCGGCCAAAAAAATGAGGATCGGCCCAAGCCTCGGGTCGTTGTAACCGGGCATGGCTCAAGCTTTTTCCGAGCCGAGCCCGAGCCGACGAACTTTTTGCCATCCTTAACCAAATCTCTCACATGTGGGCCCCATTTGACCAAAAAACGGTTAAAAATTGATTTTGAGAATCTCCTTCAAACAGGCTCTAAGCCCAATATGTCGAGTGATCACTTTGGTAATTTTACACCTTAGTTATATAGGGTTATATCCTATATAATGTGGCAATTTAAGTATGCGGGCAAGAAATATTTAAACCCTAATTAGGGTTGGAGTCCTTAATGAGACGGTTCAATAATTTTCTATATAAGAGGTTATGTCCCCTCTATTCTCCATATGTTTTATTCTCTGTCCCATTGACGGCTAATACTTTTGTGAGAAGTAAAGAGAGGAACATCTAGTTGCTAATATTTGTATTCAAGATATCTTTTGCATGTATCTCTTGAACTATGAATTTAAAGATGTGATTTTTGTTTCTTTGCATGATTATTATTATATTCAACAATTGGTATAAGAGCCACATGCTAAGATCAAGAACCTTATTAAAAAAAAGTAGTGTTTCATAGTTTTTGTATTTTCGTTTTGTGCACCTCGAACTCTCAAAATCAAATTTGATGAAATCCGCATCTTCCATAGACTTCAAAATCTACATAGAAACTCATACCCATTGATTTAAAACACTATAGATGTATTTTCGGGTTCCAGTTTTATTTCTAATATTGGGCCCAAAATTGTAAGTCCCTTCAACAGCGCCTCTTAATACATAACCCGTATGAATTTATTTACTATATGTTTATTAATTGATAGGGGTTGGGGGCATTCTGGTAAGGAACAAATTTAAACATTGTGGTTGTGTCAAATCTTCACGATTCAAGAAAATAGTCGATTTATTAGTGAATTAATTTTTGTGGAAATTTATTTGATTTTGCATTTAGGCACCGTTTGATTCGCCATATTTTCCATTTTCCAAGTTTTTTAGTGTTTGATAGGCAAAATTTTATCTGAAATTTTTTTTTCCACCTTTTCTCACTTTCCACATTTTTGAGGAAAATAAATTCTTGATATTTTGGTGGGAAAAAAATTTCAGTTTTTTTTTTTTGGCAATTGGAAAAAAATCTAGATACAATGGTAAAAAAATTTATTACTTTTATTGATAATTTTCATGCAAAACAAAGCCAAGCGAATGATATTCAGTATGATATATTTTATTTTTTTTTGGCAATTAGAACAAATTTTAAACCCAATGGTAGAAAAAAAATATCACTTTAATGGACACTTTCCATAAAAAATGAAGTCAAACAGACACAAAATTTTCAACATTTTTAATGAAAAAATTATACCAATAAAAAACAATTAATTATAATTTCTAGATAAATCAATTCTCTATAAAACATTTTCTTTTCACCCATTTTTCACATTTGCAATCAAACGGACCCTTCATTCAAGTAGAATTCTTTGATGTGGATTAGCTACTAACTAAAAGGAATAATTAGTTCTTTGGGAAAATCTTTATTTTAGGCGGGGACCTTTTTCATTGATCCAGTTTTACTTTTTTTTTTTTTTATAATATACATGTTTACGCTCATAAAGATAAATGGATTCACAATGAAATTCATTTTCACAAAGGCTCCTCCTAGTATTTAAGGGTCTGTTCTCTTTGTCGTTTTCGAGTCGTTTTCTATTTTTGATTTTCCAAAACGTCCAAAACGCATTCTCTTTCCTCTATTTTCGAAAACGAGTTTTTGAAAACACAAAAAAAAAAATAAAAAAAAATAAAAAATTGCACTGAAAACTCAAAATGATGTTTTTGGCGTTTTGGATGTTTTCTGTACAAAACTCGAAAAATCTTGAAAACACGCAAAACACAAGGTACTGTTCCAAAATGACCATTTCTTCCCACAACCCAAATCCAATCTCTTCTTCCGTCTTCTCTTCTTCAGAAGAGAATAGGCGGCGATCTCTTTTCTTCTCTGCAACCGAACGCTGCTGTTGGGCCGGTGTCGACGCCGGGGTGGGGATTGGGGAGGCGACGCTGCTGTGAACACAGCGTCGCGACCCATGGGAGGCGACGCTGCTGTGAACGTTCGTCTCTGCCGTCTCTTTCTTCGACGCCGACGACGTTCGTCTTTGCCTCCTTTCTCTTTTTCTGTAGTATTTTTTGTTTGAACGTTTTTTTGGTTGTATTGATTTTGATGGTGGTAGATGGTTGATGATGATGGTAGACACTGATGGTGGTGGTTTCTTGAAGGTCGTGGTGATAGTGTTGATTTAGGTCAATTTTGGCAGTGCAAAGAGGTTGTGGTGATGGTGTTGAGTTAGGTCGACTTTGGCAGTGCAAAGAGGTGGTGGTGGTGGTGGTGGTAAACAGAACGCATTTTCAACAATTTCAAAACAAACACTCAAAACACAAAATAAATTCAAAACTCAAAATAGAAAACTGAAACACAAAGAGAATGACACCTAAGGTTTTTAAGATTGATGGCTAATTTTTTCCCCTTTCGACTCTTTCCCTCATAATTGTTGATTACATCTAAGCAANGTTTCTTGAAGGTCGTGGTGATAGTGTTGATTTAGGTCAATTTTGGCAGTGCAAAGAGGTTGTGGTGATGGTGTTGAGTTAGGTCGATTTTGGCAGTACAAAGAGGTGGTGGTGGTATTGATTTAGGTCGAGTAGGGCAGTGGTTGATGGTGGCAAAGGTGGTGTTGATTGAGGTCGATTTTGGAAGTAGTGGAAGGTGGTGGTGGTGGTGGTGTTGATTTTGGCAGTTGTTCATGGTGTTTGTGGCAGTGTTGTGGTGGTTTCTTGAAAAAACTATTATACACAAAACATTGTTTTGAGTTTCAAAGTAAACGTATTTTCATGGTTCATGTTTTCAGAAACAGTTTTCCTAAACAACAAAAAGAACGCATTTTCAGCATTTTCAAAACAAACACTCAAAACACAAAACACAAAATGAATTCAAAACTCAAAATAGAAAACTGAAACACAAAGAGAACGGGTTTCTGTGGTTATTTTCTTACAATGCTTATGGGAGACTCTACGCTGCTGTTTAACTAATACGTTCTCTACTTTTTGCATAACAAATGTAAGTCAAAATATTATTTGCCATCCGAGTTCTACAAATATATTAAAAAAAAAATAGATGTCTTGGATTTTTTTATATTTTCTTTATCTGCAGGAGGAAATATGTATTCTTTTTGTGTATATATATGACTTTCATGATATTATTTAAATTTGAACATATATGATGTCATATATCTTTGAGATTTTGTTACCAATTTTGTCTCTCAGTCACATCTGAATTCTGACTTTGATTGTATCAAGTTGAAGATTATGATTTTGTTCAATAATTATCGTTTTGTGATTAAGTTTTTCCATGAGTTTTAAGACTATCATTGCTCCCCCATTAAGAGAAATATTTTGAAATAAAAGTAGGAGGTAGTTGTCAAAGTGGCACACTAATGATTATTTATTCGTTTTTCTTTCTCAAAAATAAATAAATAAAAGTGTAGTATCACATTTTTGAATTATTAAATACAATATTTTGCCCGAAGGTGTTATTATATGTGATGATTTGGAAAATGGCATGAGGTATTTAATTGAGATTGCTTTGGTCTAGAAATCTCCTCTATCTAAAGGTGATGGTGTAATTCCCCGAAAATGTTCATAATATAGAATTTAATTTTGTATGTTATATTTTAATGTTATGAAAAGTTAGGGACTGGAATAATATATAGCAAATTGAATTTTTATTTGGGTCATATATTTATATTTTTGATTGAGTATGATAAATATATGAATATTAGGCTCGTTGGATAGATTGTAATTAATTTTGGATTTTCGGCTTGAGAAAAAGTTAATTTGGATAAGCGAAGCCCAAGTTATTGAAGTCGAAAGATATTGCTTTAAATTGTAATTTAGTTAAGTTAAGATAATAAGTTTAGAATAAATGAGTGAAAAGTGTAAGGTTAATAAGTGTTAATTTGTATTTTTTTAATAAGGATTTGTTATAGTACACGTGTATGGTATGTGGTTGTATTTATTTTATTTTATTATTATTTTTTTTTTTGATTTGGGATTGATTTGACATGTGTGAGAATCTTAAACTGATAGGATTTGGTAAAATTTAGTTTCTAATATTCTTATCAATTCCCACTCCCACACGTTTCCCACTATGCACCAACTTTCTGAAGTTTATGTTATTATTGCTACTTATAGATGTACACAATCAATAAAAAAAACACTTTTATGCACGGCACTCAAGCAGGAAGATAGTTGGAATGTGATTTTGAGGGTTTTTTTTTTTCATCTTTTAAGAACTCATTTAATTCAACAAGGTAGGAAATGATGTGCAGTTGATTTATCCCGTTTAAATTATTTTTCTTTCATGTTGATGAAATTTTATACTTGTGAAAGTTCAAGTTATGATATGATAATCTATGATATGATGATATGACCATTCCAGTACAAATGATATGATATGACCCCTTACCCATTTCTAAAGATATGTTGACGGTACAATTTTTCTTGATACATGATTGAATAATTTTTTTCGGGATTGCACCATGTTTTTTTATGTCTTACTGAGTATTCTCATATACTCGCTATTTTCCCTAATCCACAAAGGATAGAACGAGTCGGTAAATCGTTATGTACAAATAACATTATTCATAAAATAATGATCACTGCCTCCTTTATTTGCAAATAGGTAAGATAGTTCTACGAGTTTTCACACCATTTTCACTTTCCACAAGACATAAAATCTCATTATTTTTTTCCACAAAAATAAAGAGGGGGAAAACTCCAATCTCAGTTAATGAGTGTTGACATTTATGGTCCGTTTGATTGCGAATGTGGAATTTGGGTGAAAATGAAATGAATTACAGGGAATTGAATTGTATAGAATTTGTTTTTACTGTGAATTGTAATTAATTGTGTTTGATTGATATAATTTTCCACCTGAAATTTTTTTAAAGTTTGATATCCGTTTGACTTAATTTTTCATGGAAATTATCCATTAAAGATATAATTTTTTACCATTGGATCTAAAATTTGTTCCAAAAAAAAATACTATACCGAATATCATTTGCTTGACTTTGTTTTGCTGAAATTTGTCAATAAAAGTTAATATTTTTACTATTGTGTCTCGAATTTTTTCCAATTGCAAAAAATAAAAAAAAATCAAAAAAGCAAAAACTACCAAAACAAAAGGAAAACAAATTCATTGATTGCAAGGAAAAGAGGCGCGTGAGTGTAATGGTTGGAAAACGAACTCCCGATAAAATTTTTGCAATCAAACTAGTAAAACCATGGAGAATTTGTACTATCAAACATGACATTAAAGTCATTTATGAGCTGTTTGATCAAAAAATGATTTCCAACTCAATTTTCAAAGCAATGTGAAAATTCTTAAAGTGAGCATGTAGCAAAACATGAAAAATATATAATTTCTGCTATTATCTGATGTCCACGAAAAAGGAGAATCACATTAACAATCAAAACGTCAATTACAAGAATTTTCTCACCGTCATATCTATTTACTAAGGTAATTGGCACAAAACGTCCTCAATGTTATTGTGCAAAACGTCCATACCTTTCATTTTTTGACATTTTCACTCATATTTCAACGTTTCATTGCGGATAACGTCATTTTCACTTATTTTTAATGTAAAATGACCAAATACACTCCTATATAAAAAAAAGAAAAATAAAGAATAAATTGCTAAACCTTTTTAAAAAAATGCAAATGAGTCCAAAATTTATGAAAATATTAAAAATAACAATCACCACCACTTTCATCGTCTCCGCCACCATCATCATACCAATGGTTTTGGCCTTAGATACTCTGTCCACTGCCGCTAGCCAAAGATCCTTGGACTCCTCTCCTCTCAATCGTCTACTGGAAGAAACCATCTACCAGATCTTTTTCCAACTACCCCTCCGTCAAATCGCCGCTTGAAAGCGTGTCTGCAAAGCCCTCTCTAAAATCCGATCCCCAATTAACTTGATTTCATCATTCTCCAAATTCTCGAATCGAAAGCAGAAAATAATCTAATTCGAATAAAACCAGAGTAAGTTATTCACCCGATTTATAAAGCCCATGTTTTGAATTCTCATGCTGTAAAATTTTGATGTGTGCGCTATTTTCCTTTTCTGGCTTGATTTGTAAGTTTTAGTATGTGTGTATGTATATGTGCGTGTTTTGGGAGAAGCATTGCCAAATGTACAAGAATGGGGGATGGGGTTCAACTCAAGTGTACATACTGTGGGAAAATTTTTAAGGGTGGTGGTGGTGGTACCAATGTCCAGAGGTTCAATTGGTGGCGGTTACAGCGTGGCTGAGTGAGGCGGAGGAGAGAGAGAGAGAGAGAGAGAGAGTTTTTTTTTTTGTTATTTTTAATATTTTCATAACTTTGGACTCATTTGCATTTTTTAAAAAGTTTAGAGTAAGATTGCAATTTAATCTTTATTTTCCTTTTATTTTCTTTTTTGTTTTCTTTATATAAGAGGGTATATTTGTCATTTTACTTAAAAATAGGTGAAAATGACGTTTTCTGCAATGAAACGTTGAAATAGAGGTGAAAATGCCCAAAAATGGAAGGTATTGATGTTTTGCACAATAACATTAAAAGGTGAGAACGTTTTATGCCAATTACCCCTATTTATTACTCAAAAACTAATATTTTCCACCAAAAGTCTTCCAACTTTGTTATAACGATCGTATAATTCTTCAACTATTTATATTCTGAGTAATATAATAATGTAATAAACAAGTTTGCATCTTCTACAAATTTTTTATTACCTCAAACTCATTTTCAATCACATTCTTACAATAAAATATTCTACATATAACCCAAATTATTTTCCTATTTTTTAACCGCACATTCTCCAAAAAATCATTATTTCAAAATTCATTTTTCCCTAAAAACGTTTTTAATGATTCTGAAGTAGGGGTATAATAAAATTTGTTGATATAAAAGAACCAAGATATGTATGATTTATTCCTAAAATTAAGAAGTATGCTGACACGTACACACATACAACATATTTCATACACAAATATTTTTTTCCTTCTAATTTTCCTAGAATGCACAATATTAAATGCCTCTTGAAGATTTTACACATATCTCTACACACAAATCATGCACACGATTTTATCTTGTTGAGAAATAATGTTATTTGTGCATAGACTTTAAAATTTAGATCATTGAATTTAGATAATATATTGATTTAATGAAAAGCTAATCTTTTGGGAGAGCTACGTCGAAGACATTATCTTAAAGTCTTGTAGGTATTATTGGCACTATACGAATTTAAGAGACATCCTAAAGCTGCCAACCAATTTTCTTTCTACGTTTGCAACTATTTAGAGACATTGAACAAGCCTTCTTATTTTTCGAAACCAAGTATAAATATGTAAACATACATGTATAGGATGAAAATTATGAAAATAAAATATTAAAGTGGAAATTACACCACACCTATTAAAAATAAATTATTCCATTTTTACATGGCACATATATTATTTCTACATTTATTGAAAAAAACAAATGTAGTATAATTGATATTTACACTTAACTCCTTAATCTAATTCAAATTAACACCCTAAATAATTTCATATTAATCAAATACAGTTTCATAATTCACCATTTCACGCAGTTGGTGGGGGTTCTGAACCCCACCCTGTACATGCAAAGACCTCTTGAATTAGTCGTCCTAAAACGTGTCAAGATAATCACATACCCACTTTCTCTCTCTCTCTCTTGGCAGCTGCATATTTCTTGTTTTTCGATTAACCTACCCCACCCCACCCTACCCCCTCTCTGCATCACATACCAAGAAATTCAACGAATCAACTAGCTTATATAGCCACCTTGATTACAACCTCGAAAGGAGCTTTTTTTTTTTTTGCTGGGTAATTCATTGTTAATCTGCATAATTAAATTATTTCAATTACTATTTTCTTTAATGCATTCTTGACATTGACATTTAGATCATTTTATAAGTACTTATTTTCAATTGCTTGAGATCCCAGTTTTGATTTTTCAGAGTTTCGAAATTCTGGTCAATTTGGAACGAGATTTTATTCAACTCAAATGGGTTTTCTTAGATTTTAAAAAATCTTATCAGAACTTAAAGAAAATTGGGATAAACTTGAATCGTTTGACTGCTATTTTTTCCTCGAAGAATTAGCGTAAAGAACAAGAAGAACACCTCTTGCTTATCTTCTTGTATTTCATGAATTTTCCACACGTTTTCATAAATCTTATTTTTCTATATAAAGTTGCTTATTTTTCCTTCAGACTGGGTAATTCATTGTTAATCTGCATAATTAAATTATTTCAATTACTATTTTCTTTAGTGCTATTCCTTATTTCACAGAAAAAAAAGTAACATATTTTGATAGCTTTGGAAGAGCCTGCCTAGTCCAGCGCACCTGTCTCTAATTGATTATAATTTCATATAGTCATGCCAAAAGTCACATTTACCATTGGAGGCAAAGCTCAACCTCTCACTCCAGAATGGGTTTGTTCATTCATTAAAATTGCTTATTTTTCATCTCGACGTAGGAATGGAGAAAACAAGATAGTTAATCATTCATTAAAGTTACTTCTGATACAGATCCAGGAAGACAGACAACATTCTTGCACTGGGAAGTTATCTCAAATAGATATATTACACTATCACGGGCTTGTGGTTATGTGTGATGTGACCTATAAAATCAAAGACATATTTAATTTTTTACTTGATTTTATCATGTCACGGCGTGATTTAGGCACATGTATGATGGTACGACTTTCAGATATCTTTGAAATAATATAGAAACCATTATACAGCATAGCAATGTGAGGTAATAAAATTGTATGTAACTTGAGTGTATAACATGACAACCATTGGACGTACAATGATACATACTTTAAAAATAATCAAATCAGGTACGTAAATTGCAAACCTCTAACAATATATAGCGTGCATTGTAAAAACATCGGGCTACGTGTTTTGTAACAATTACTTACTTTTGTATGACATTCGATCTTCTCAACAACTGGG
>CAIGRH010272289.1:0-11862 GCA_903798295.1 Fraxinus nigra
TGTGGAAAACGTCCTTACCTTTCATTTCTTGGCATTTTTTCCCCTCATTTCAACCTTTCTTTGCGACAAACGTCCTTCCGTCCACCTCCCATCAGTTTCTCCGTCAATTAATTATAAAAATGTCATTTTCTTATAAATCAACAAGGGTAATATCGTCCTACCCCATTCAACCCCTTTGTCTCACGTCCCGCGTGAACAATCTCTCATGGTTATCTTCTTAAAAAAAATCCGACATTTTCTTCGACTTCTACAACCGTTCCTCCTTCCCCTTCTCATATGTTCACATCTCATTTCATGAGTACAAAGTGGAGAAAACGCATTAGCGAGCGAGGTAAGAAAAATTATTGTTGGGTATTTTTGTTTTCCGTTTTGTATTTTGATTTTTGGCATATTGAGAATGTTTGTGGAGGTCTTATACTATATTTTGGTGCGCAGACCTTCGAAGAGCACCATGTTTCTTCCGTATTTGAGAAACCCTGACGATGAGCGACCCAACTACGGTATGTGTTCATTCTTTGAATTTTATGGAAAATCATCTAATTCCACTGTGAAGTCACACAATTTCATTGTAGAAACCCCCCAATTGTGTGAATGTGAGTATAGTCTCTGTTAGTACGCATATTGCAAGTTGGCGTGAATTCATTGTCCATTTCAGTGTCCCTAATGTGTACAATATTGCATACAGGTGATAATGCTCAATATTTCACTATGGAAGTACATTATGGAGGCCAGTTTTTGATAAGCCGAACAATGTGACGTATGAAGGGGGATTCGTTCTGTTCGTGGACTTCTTTCGTGGGCAATGGTACACAAGAGAAAATTTGCGTAATTCTTACATAGAACTAGTGATGAGAGAGGGTTGGAGTTTTACTATAAGAATAAAAAATTGAGTTTAGGGAATGAGTTGACAAAATTGGAAAGTGAAGAAGATATTCAGGGAATGCTTCGAGATAGGAATGGACATCCAGAAGTGAAAATATATGTTGTAGCCCAAATGCGATCATATGTATTGTCGTTTCGTCCTTGGTCTTCACAAGCTGATGCAGACCAAACGTTTGAAAACGGTTATGTACCTTCAGCTGCAGAAACTGAAGGAAGAGAGCCTGAGGGTAATTGGGGTGATCGATTTTTTGAAGAGCATGCTGACGAGTTGTGGTCAAAGTACGAGGAAACCTTACAATACCATAACGAGGAAGAAACACATGTGGATGATTTAAGTTTGGAAGAGGACGAAGTTGTAGTTGAAGATGATAAAGAAGAACTAAGGGAGGAAGATGAAGTCGAAGGTTTGGTGGAATCCGATTATGAAATGTAACAGGAGCCTGTAGGTACTACTGAAGCTGGGAGTGAAAGGGTAAATTTTGACTTCGGATTTGGTGAATCAAATGACCAGCATGTTCAGGATTCAGAAATTGACTATGGGGACTCCGATGCTTTACGAAGCTTCATAGTGAAGATAAGGACGATACAACTTCAAGAAGGAGAGCTTTCGGTGATGCTTTTAATGTGGGGATAGATATGGAGGATCCACTCTTTAGGATATGTAACATATTATTTACTTCTTTATTTAAACCTGATTGTGTACTTTTGTTTAACGAGGTCTGATATACACTCACTTTTTTTCCTTCTGTAGGCTTGGTATTTAAGTCAAAGGTCATTCTAAAGACTGCAATCATCGTACATTCAATTAGAAACAACAAAGAGATTAAGTTCAAAAAGGGTGATACTCAAAGATTGAGAGCCAAGTGTAAATGAGATTGTCCATGTGTGTTGTATGCTACAAAGGAGCATAGCAAGACAAGTTGAATGATCAAAACATTCGTAGAAAAGCATACTTGTCCTATGGTGTATCAAAATGTCAAAGTGGCTCAACCTATTTGGCACATAGGTATTTATCTGATTGGAGGGCTCAACAAAATATGTTAGTTAGTGCATTCATGGAGAGGGTTACACGGGATGATTTGGGTGATATCTCAAATTGGCAAGTGTACAGAGCAAAGGAGAAGACACTTTAAAAAATTAGAGGAAGTGTGGTGGAGCATTACAAACTATTGTGGGATTATTGTGAGGAGTTAAAAAGGACAAATATTAGGACAATTGCTTTGGTTGAGAGGTATGCCGGAGAATTCAGACGACTGTATATTTGCTTTGGTGCTTTGAGAGATGGTTTCGTTAGAGGCTGTAAAAGGGTAATTGGGGTATATGGATGCTTTTTGAAAACAGAGTATGGTGGGCAATTATTAACTGTAGTTGGTGTCGATGCCAACAATGGTATGTATCTGGTGGCATATGCAGTTGTTGAAGTTGAGAATGTGGATAATTGGAGATGGTTTTTGGGCTCTTGAATGATGATTTGCATATACACAACAATCATCATTTGATGTTCATGTTCGATAAGCAAAATTGGTTGACTAATGCAATTGAGTCATTATTTGAGCATTTGGAGCATATGACGTGTTTTAGACATCTTTATAACAATTTTAGTGGGTGTTGCAAAGGTTTGACATTGAAGAATTGTTTGTGGGATGCAGCCGAGCCACTACTGTGTCACTGTGGCTTCAATACATGCAACGAATGTTGGACTTGGACCCGGCTATTTATGGATGGCTTGAACAAAAACAAACTTCTTATTAGAGTAAATCACACTTCAAATAGGAGAATCAATGTCACATACTTCTCAACAATTTATGCGAATCGTTTAATACCACAATTGTGAGTGAAAGAGATGAGCCAATTCTTCTTTAATATTCTTCTTTACGACATAAAGTACTTTATTTAATGTAATAATTTCATGTTACCGTTAATACTTATGGACTAAGTTGAAGGCGGGAAGAAGGGGTTGAATGGGGTATGGGGTGGAACGATATTACACTTGATGATTTATAAGAAACCAATGTTTTTTAATTAATTGATGGAAGAAACCAATGTTTTTTAATTAATTGATGGAGAAACTGAGAGGAGGTGAACAGAAGGACGTTCGCGCAAAGAAATGTTGAAATGAGGGCAAAAATGTAAAGAAATAAAAAGTAAGGACGTTTTCCACAATGAGGTCGATAAGTAGGGATGTTTTGTGCCAATTACCCAATTTCAATACATAGAGTATACTAGTCTACCAATACCGTTCATATAATTGAATTTCTTTTCTTTTCTTTTCTTTTTTTCATTTTAACATTGAACGCGTGATAAAATTTTGAATTTAGTCCCATTTGACTTGGAACACACTATTAGATAGGAGTAAACGTGGTTTCGTATAATTCTGATTTCAAGATAATAGAATCAAACCATGAACCATTTTTTTTTCAATAATGAAATCAAATGATTTTTTTAATGATATGGAACCTGATAAGTGTATTTTGTACACTTATTTATGTCATTAAATTAGAGCATTTGTTAGTGATTTGGATGAGTTACAGCTTGATTTTGTGTTAACTATATTTGTTAGGTTGAACTTGATGCGAATTGGTGGATCTGGAAGAAATGAATGAAAACGTACAAAAACGAAGGAAATAAAAAATTTGGGGGATCAAAGTGTACATCCAATAGTTGATTCGGAGCATAAAACGTTGATTGAAGATCATATAAGATCAATTGGATGCAATTGGAGGTCAAATGAGTGAAATATAAGGGAAGTATTTTCACAAATCAATTTTCAGCCGAAAAAGTTATGCTCCGAATTTTTAGCCTCAACTTGAGACCCATTTCTCAGATAGAAAACACTTGAATTGGAAAAATTGTAATTCTATAATAATTGTAGCCATTTGAATTATATTTTCAACGTATTTTGAATCAACTCAATCGGATACATGTAGAGAAAGTTATGACCAAACTGCCGAAAGTCATGGCGCGCACGCAACACCTTATTTTCCCTAACACGAGAGCCATTTGGTTCTACGGCGCGTTCGCAACAATTATAACGGTTCGCGCGCATATGTCTTTTCTACAGACAAATTTTTAGTTTCCTTTTGCTATTCAAACTCTTTTGGAAACCAAATTTAACGAAATTTTGACATATTTTCTAGCTCTTATAAATAAAGAAGGAGAGCTATACATAGAAAAAAAAACTCTCTCTTGCCTCTTCATACACAATAGTATCATCAAATTCATCAATAACAAGAGGTCAATTGCTATATTTTGAGAGAAGAGATCAAGTCATAGCAAGGAATTAAATGCCAATTACATCAAAATTTTGAAGAAATCAACATTGGGTTTGAAGATCAACTTCTTTTAATTTATTTCATGATCCGGTAATATTTTTCTATATTCTTTTTGTAATTTATATATTAACATATTAGGTTAGATCCATTTTTTTATTGTATGAAGATGAACCCTATTTGTTTATTTGATTTAATTCAAAACTAGTAGTTTAATTTATTTCTTGCATTTCTTGATTAAATTTACATATTCATTGTATTATTTAATTGATTGGCCATCAATTAGATAATTAGTTGCTTGTTGTTGTGTTGAAAGACCCACAATAATTTTAAAAGGCGGTAAAACTAATATATGTGAAATAGGTGTTAGAAATAATATTTATCACTGTGCAATCATATAGATTATCTAATTGTCTTGGAAAAGAGAATTAATTACAATAGAATTATCGATTGTCAAGAATGCATGAATAGAACTAGATTAACAATCAAGAATTGAAATAGATAGCAATAGGTGGATTCGAGATTCAATACAATCATCCATAAATTGATAAAAACCATATTTTTACTATTTTCTTAGATTAATTAAATATAAAATAAAATCAAACTCCCTTTTGTTTACATAATTCAAATCCCATAAAAAGTTAATAAACGTGAATTAAATTTATTCCTTGTGGGACGATACTCCCAACTCATCAATCATGTTACTTGTTAATGATCTCGTATGCTTACGAGTTTTGCACGAATAAGTTTTTTGTGTTGTTGCCGAATAATAATTTATTTAATTTGAGTTTATTAGTTAATATATGATTTGAATTTTATTTATTAATTATTGTTTTATTAATTTTGGTTACCCACTCTAATCTCTCTTGTGCTTGGTATTCTTTTAAGTATACATTCAACCGTATATGCATAATTCTATTGATGGCAAGGGAGTAAAATTTTTTGCAACAAGTAATCTCAACATGGCTGATGAAGATATGTTTGTAGAAGAGACAAATTGTGAGCTTTGTAATGTGATGCATTATACTGGGCAATGCTCGTATACATGCACTAATCTCTTTATATCCAAACTTCCGCGGTTTAAACAATATTTAAGATGTTGAAAACAAGCAATTGACAAATCCAATGAAGGCTACATGCCTAAGGGAAAATATGTATCTACACATCCAGATGGTGACATCATTTTTAAGGGGGTTGGACCTTCCATATTGAACGAAGAGGCACTTGCAAAATATTATAATGAACTTGCTATGTTGGATGAAAGTAAAATACGCACCTGGAATGAATTAAAAGGTGGGGATATTATCCACTTGAAAAGGTTGGAAAGAAATAATTATCATTGCCGGTGAATTTAGATTGTGAACCGACCATTCAACTCAAGGAGATATCAATTATTGAAGAAGAACATAAAGAGGATGACAAACTAATTACAAAGGAACCAAGCAAAGAAGTGACAATTAATGATGATGAAATTTACACACGTTCTTTCGACATCATCGATTGTCCAATAACTGAATTTGTGATTAAGTTCGAGGAAGAAGAAGTCTACATAATTGATTTCGAATGAGATGGAATAGAGGAAAAGTTTAAGATTTAGAGAATTAATGAAAAGTGGAACAAAGTCAAAATAAGCAAACTAAGTAAAGCATCAAAAGCTTTCTTCAGAGTTCCATGATACCGAACATCAAAGTCAAGCTAATGACTATAAATAAGTGCTTATTGAGATGCAACCTAATTTTCTTTCTTTTTATTTCTTTTACTTTTTAGATATATGATTAGTAATTTTTATTACTTTTAGTAGTATAGGATACATTCATCCCCATACTTCCCTTTTAGATGTGTATGAGCTTACTACAAATTGTTTCATGTTATGATTGATTTTTACTATTTTGAAGGAACACGTCACTTGAAAATATTGGATAAGGGAAAATACATAGCAAGTGAACAAGAACTTTCATGTCAGTCCATCCACCACCTTTAAATATATATCAGGGGAGTACATAGTTCATTTCTTTGCCCTTAATTTTTATATATTGCATGTTATATTTTTAGATATTGAGGGCAATGTCTGCTATAAGTTTGGGAGTGAAAAAATATTGAGTTTTTATTGGTTTGTGTGCTTGTTTGAGTGCAAAGAAAAATTCTATTTTAAGATTATTTATTATTTTTGTGTGCTAGATAATTTTGCCTGCATGCATATATTTGAAATCATGTATTAGATTATAAATTTTGAAAGAGTTACGTGTTAAGGTTAATTTATGCTTATTCATGTGAAGTTTGATATTTTGTTTTGCATCATGAAAAAATAGCTTGATTCAAAATTTGAATGAGTAAAATAAAATAAATTAGTGGACCTTAAATGCGAAATCCAAATAACCACTAAATTATACATTCTTAAACCAATTCTAAGATAGTTTGTGGGCGATTGAGCTGTTGTAGCGAGACATTGAGATATATGTGGATTTCATGTGTGCTAAATTTTGTGTGGATTGTCTAAAACTAATAAGATGAAAATTAGGTTGAAATCTTAAGTTGGGAGTTAATTNTTAATTTATGCTTATTCATGTGAAGTTTGATATTTTGTTTTGCATCATGAAAAAATAGCTTGATTCAAAATTTGAATGAGTAAAATAAAATAAATTAGTGGACCTTAAATGCGAAATCCAAATAACCACTAAATTATACATTCTTAAACCAATTCTAAGATAGTTTGTGGGCGATTGAGCTGTTGTAGCGAGACATTGAGATATATGTGGATTTCATGTGTGCTAAATTTTGTGTGGATTGTCTAAAACTAATAAGATGAAAATTAGGTTGAAATCTTAAGTTGGGAGTTAATTTTTAAAAATGAGTATTTATAAAGGGGCATTATATGGATCATAAAAAATTATATAGAAAAAATAATGAATGTGAAACTTATGTTCGTAGACTTTATGACTCGAGTGATTAAGTCTGCAAAAACATCTAAAAACCTTGTGCCCTATGGTAATTTGACTTGAGAGTCATTGGCTGAAAACTCGCTAAGCTTAATGGAGATGAGTCTGCAAAATAGTTATAAAAAAAATTCATACATGTCTTGATTAAGCCTCAAACACTCATTTGATAGAATTAGACTTGTGACAAGAGATTATTGGTTTAATTGATTTTTGGTGGTTGAAGCAATAAAAAAATAGAATCGCATTTGTTGATGTGTTGAAATGCAAATAGTAAGATCTAATCAAACTAGAGAGGGTGAAGAATAATATATAAATTCAAACTTAGATCACACCATGGGAAAATAGTGAAAAAAATAAGTTTGAGAGTGTGAAACTCAGGAGAGGAGAAAAGACAAATTTGACTATTGATGGTTGGGACATAAATCACTTTATGAATTTATGATGCTTAACATGAATTTTCACACACACACACACACACACACATGTCGATTTTACAATGGATATGTAGAAATTAATTTTAGCATTGTAATTTTGTAGCAGTTCATAGTTTTAATACATGTATTCCGATCTTGAGACAAAAGGCAAATTATCTAACCATACATGTGTTTAAAATTTTTGGTTAAGTTAAGTTATAATTTTGTTTAAGGACAAACAAATGTTCAAGTTTACGGGTGTTTGATAATTGTATTTTATACACTTATCTAAGTCATTAAATTAGAATATTTGTTAGTGATTTGAATGCGTTATAGCTTGATTTTGTGTTAATTACGTTTGTTAGGTTGAACTCAATGTAAATTGGTGGACTTGGAAAAAAGGAAATAAAAATGTGCGAAAATGAAGGAAATTCAAAGTTTGGGGAATCAAAGCGTACATTCAATAGTTGATTTGGAGCACAAAATGATGATTGAAGGTTATAAAGGATCAATTGGATGCAATTGGAGGTGAAATGAGTGAAATATAGGGGAAGTACTTTTACAAATCAATTTCCAACCGAAGAAGTTATGCTCCGAATTTTTAATCCCAACTTGAGACCCATTTTCGGATAGCAAACGTTTTGAATTAGAAGAATTACACTTCTAGAAGAATTGTATCTCTTTGAATTACCTTCCCAACATATTTTGAATCAACTCAATCGGATACTTGTAGATAAAGTTATGACCAAACTATCAAAAGTTGTTCAAAGGCAAACATGCGCGTGCGCAGGCAATCATGGCGCGCGCAACATCTTATTTTCCCCAACCCGAGAGCCATATGGTTCTACGGCGTGCACGCAATAGTTAAAATTGCGTGCGCATGAGCTTTTTATGCAGACGAATTTTTAATTTCCTTTTACGATTCAAACTCTTTTGAAAATCAAATTGGACGAGATTTTGACTTATTTTCTGACTCTTATAAATAGAGAATGAGAGCTACACATAGAAAAAACTCTCTCTCCCTCTTCATACACAATAGTATCATCAAATTCATCAAGCATAAGATGTCAATTGCTATATTTTGAGAGAGATGATCAAGCCATAGCAAGGAATTAAATGTCAATTATATCAAGATTTTGAAAAATTCAACATTAGGTTTGAATATCAACTTCTTTTGATTTATTTCATGATCCAAGTGATATTTTTTTTATTATTCTTTTTGTAATTTATATATTAACATGTTATGCTAGATCCGTTTTTGTATTGACATATTTGTTTATTTGTTTTAATTCAATATTAGTAATTAAATTTATTTTTTGCATTTCTTGATTAATTTTGCATACTTATTGCATTATTTAATTGATTAGCCACTAATAAGATAATTAGTTACTTGTTGTACTGTTGGGAGATTCACAATAAGTTTAGAACGTGATAAAATTAACATATGTGCAATATGTGCTATGAATAACATTTATCACGTGTGAAATCATATATATAATATAGATTTTAATGCATTCTAATCATTCGAATTCAGACTAGGAATAGATTTTAGTCGTGACCAAAATATATTTAATTTGTTTTGGAAAAGAAAATTAATTACAATAGAATTATCAATTATCAAGAACGCATGAACGGAACTAAATTACGAATCAAGAATTGAAATAGATAGCTATAGGCGGATTCGAGATCCAATACAATCATTCATAAATTGATAAAAATTATATTTTTACTGCTTTCTTAGATTAATTAAATATAAAATAAAATCAAACTCCCTTTTGTTTACATAATTTGAATCCCATAAAAAGTTACTAAACTTGAATTAAGTTTACTTCATGTGGGACAATACTCTCAACTCATCAATTCTATTACTTGTCAACGATCTCGTACGCTTGCGGGTATTGAACGAACAAACCCAATTGAATTGAACCATTTGATTCGATTTGGTTCTAGTTTCATTTTTAAAATTTTCAAGTTATCAATTATATACCTAAATAAAAAAAATAAATATCAAACATTCAATAAGTTCAATTTATCAATCATCAAGATCATAAAAGTCTAAACTAACAAACAAAATATAGTCATAATTTGAAAACACAAATCAATTTTTATTCCCATACAAAAAATTGTTTAATAAATAATAGCAATGATACACAAAACTAATTGCAGTAATTTTGGTAGCACACTCCACAATAAAAGATGAATTATGTAAAACTTTTATATCCATTTTTATAGGCAACCATTAACATTTTAATACTACATGAATGTTTATTGGATTTTCCTCTATTTGTGAAAAATCATAAATAATTTATCAAAAAATCAAGGTAGAAAAATAATTTAAAAGTTTTTTAAGTGATATGCCAATTTTATTTCTCCATCTTGAAAGAGTCTCCTCCACTGACGTGATGAAATGATGTGCTAGCGTGATTATGATGTTGTGTAAATTGAAAAGGAGTGAAAGAGAAATGATTCAAATGAATGCAAAATTAGGGTGTGCACAATTAATGAGCTGTCCTCAATGACCGAAAATTGATTAATATGTCATATTCAATTAATGAACTGTTTTCAATAAATATATATAAGTTTGATTTTAGTTCTGGTTCTTGGCTCTAAAACTAGAATCGAATTAGAACCGGAACTAAATGGTTTTGGTTCAAATAACCAAAACGGTTAATTCTTTTGGTAGAACTGATCCGTTATGTTTGGTTTGGTTCGATTCTCATTTGATTTGGTTTGGCCCCATTAGAATTGAAGTAGAGTAGTAGAATTCTAATTAAAATAGGATTATAAAAAATAACTAATGATTCCAATTTAACTCATCCAGGCGTTGCAGTAAAGATAGAAATTGGCTTAGGTTGTAAATTATTTAAAATTCTATTTATCCTTGTTTCTTTCAATTGGATCTAACTTAACGTGGGTTTATCCAAAACAACTTTTTTTCGAGTCGAAAACTTCTAATTAATTACAAGTTATAAAAAAAGTCTAATATTGATACACTAAAACTCGCTCTATTATTTGACCCAAAATTATAAGATATAATACTTATTCATTTTAATCCCTCAACTTTTCAAATTATAGAAATAAAGGCATTTAGGTCAAGAATCCTCAACAAATAATTCTATTTTATAAAGTTTTCTGATCCTTACAGTTACTTAATTCATAAGTAAGAAATGCAATACGTAATAGTCTATTTGTAATAACAATATTTGTATCGATCTATTTATTACTTACAACCACGGATGATTTAAGATTAGTTCTACATAATTTGTAATTCACAATCATAACTCTTTGTTATTAACAAATTGTCAAGACTTGAATCTACAAATTTTATGATTTAATTTATTAGAATATTAATTCAATTAAATAATAGATCTTGCCATAAATAAAATGCATCGATCATATTAAAAGCGTTTATATCCAAAATCGATTGAAGTTATGGCATGACACTTACAACATTTGTAGAAGCTAGGCCTGACCCTTATTGATCTGTTCGTTAACCATCATAATCATGAAATTCTATGACCCATAAGCTGTGCTGTGAAATCTTTTAATTGTACTCAAATTGAGAATTCTTAGCAGGACTTGATTGGAAGTGCACCTTGGGGTCTTGAACTGGCTCAATGCTGCACCATTTGCTATGAAATTTTCCATAATCTTTTTAAAAGTCCCTTTCTCCACGATGCGAAGTTCAAGAGGTCCAATTGAATACCTTCTTCTAGACACAACGTATCCATGATCAAAAAATGAAACATCCATTTCTCTACAACATTCTTCAAGAACCCTTTCTTCAACTTCTCCTTTGATTTCCCAGTAAATTATGTAATGGCCCGGGTTATTCGCGACCTCAGCATAGCTCGTGAAATCAACTAGCTCGGCTTTTGCTTTTCTCAGTATTTGGGAACCCTTTTCAACCACCAGTTGAAGGTCATTTTCAGTGTTCTTGTCTATATTTATAGTTAAGATTAGCTTTCTCCTGCATATGAAGTTGAGTTTGGGAGTGTTTCTGTGGAAACCAACCACTTCTACCACATCTCCTAATCTATACCTGTAAAGCCCTGCATGCATTGAAGAAGTTAGAGATTTAAAGAAATTATCAATGACAAATATATGGTATAAGAATAAAGTTTTGGACAATTATATGTAAATTTCCGAATTCCCTTTCTGAAGTTATATATTTCTCATCTTAATTGATTGATGACGTCAAGATAAACCTAGGTGTCACGAATATCCATTCTAGAAATTGTTTGGACAATTTAGTTTTTGTTTGAACCTTATTATTCATTTTTTTCCCAAACTTATTTTCAATCATACATTCTCCCAAAAAATAATTTACATAAAACCAAAACTTTTATTTATTTTTTATTT
>CAIGRH010272291.1:0-10992 GCA_903798295.1 Fraxinus nigra
GGTCCAATGTTCAATTCCTTGGATTCCCAAAATTTTAAAAGGTAATTTTGAAAATCGGTAAATTGGCTAGGTTAACTCAGTTAAAGTCGATTTTTGATCGAGTTATGTGCATTCTTATTAAATTAGTTCGAGTTTTATAACTATGGAACAGAGTTGACTAGGGTTTTTAGACCTATAGAATGTACATATTGACCGAATTCCACTGTTTGGGGTGGTCAAACGGGCACTTTCTTTGAAGTTTTATTTTGCTTTATTATTATTATTATTATTATTATTATTATTACAATTGTAGGAACTAGTTGTTCACAATTGGCACAATTGGAGGTTGAATTGAATAAAGTTGTTTTTAGAGCTTTCTCAATATTTGGGTAAATTCTCAGTATTCAACGCTCATGTAAATTAATGAGCGTTTGATCTATTAAGTATATATACTTTTGCTGTATCAAATGTTTGGACACGTTATGTAATTAGTATTGAACACGATAATACAATATTTTAATTTCCTTTTATTTTTTAATACGTTGAAACGTTATACGAAATCCATTCTATCAAACAAGTCATTTTACCTTGATGTGCAAATTCCTCTTGGTTCAATTTCTAAAGGTTGTTTGGATTTTGCCTTACTACTTGTCTTCGAAATTGCCTCCTTTTTGTTATCAACTACATGTTAACGCCTCGCAATACATTGGCTGCAATAGGTCGTGGACCACAATCGAATTGTATAACAGATAAGTTACCAAGTTTTGTTCCATAATTGGTTGTAATATTATCGAAAGTTGTCACATATAGATCGAGATGAGTTATCCTCCGACTCTCCAGACCGCTTACCACCACACAATTAACCAACTCCTAACTCAACAAGCAAAAAAACCAACGGCATAAATACTTCGAAAAAAGAAAAAGAAGAAGTTGAAATAAAATGCAAAAATAAATACATAAAAGCTAAAAAATATCATCAAAATGGACTGTCGTTCAACATGCATACCCTGGTTACGCGGCACAAACGGAGCCTTTTCTCTTACAACGTCGTACAAAAATCTTTAGGCATACTTCTTAAGACGCGATATTTTCTTCAAAACGTTTGCGTCTCTCTCACTCCATTCTCCTCTCAAGTCTCAACTACACAATAAACTAATCAGAATTAGTAAACAAATCCATCAATTACATCTAAGACTCTGCTGCAGCACAGTCTGCCAGTTCATACAGCCCACCAAGCATACACACGACAAAGCACCCACTCAACACTCGATCCCTCATCGAAATCCCAACACAAAACTCTTTTGACTTTTTAAAACTTATTTTTCACTTATTTATCTTTTGGTTTCAGATACTTTCCTTTCATTTGCCTCGTAATTCCCGCAGTTTAACTGTCAAATTGCCACAACATTTGTAAGAACCTTCCAATAATTGGCGCATCATTTTTTTTTTCTTTTTTCTTGGTATTTACAAGAAAAGGGACTTTCTTTTTTTAAATTCTTGATCTGGAAAAAGAAATGGAGGGTGGTGAAGAAAAAACAGTGAAAACGAAGTTGCAGGCCGATCGGACCTTTACTTTGGAGCCTGATGCCGCAGTTTCTTCGCCGGTGACACGGCAGAAGGCCGCAGCAGCGAAACAGTTAATTGAGAATCATTACAAGAACTATCATCAAGGGTTGCAAGATCGCAAAGAAAGGTGAATTATCTCTGAATCCATGTGTTCAATCCTAAATTTATTGCAACAGGCTTAGTTTGTTGTTACTTAAGTATATCAGTATGGTCGACTCGACCCGAATATATTGGTAACTAGGCTGAGTTTGCTGTTGCGTATATGTATATTATATGCTATTGTTGGTGGGTTGTGTTGATTCTTTTTTAATTCGGGGTGGGTTTTCAGGCGGTGGGCGTTGCAGAGGAGGGCGAAAGAGGAGCGGGTATCGAATGAGGAGCAAGAGAGAATGCTGAGGAATTTGGAGAAAAGAGAGACAGAATATATGAGATTGCAGAGGCATAAAGTTGGGATTGATGATTTTGAGCAGTTGACTATCATTGGTAAAGGAGCTTTTGGCGAGGTATATATTCATTTTGGTGTAGATATATCTTAAGCCATTGCACATTTTTTTCATATTTGTTCTGTTTTTCCGTATATTTTGATCAGAATGAGTCAGGCAATTGACGATATTGGTCTGGTATTGTTCTTTTGGTTAGATCATGAAGAAAGAATTTTGATTCTGTCAAACAATTTTATGATTAACTTTTTTGCAGATTTACTTGTTTTTGGGATCAATTACATAAAGTCTAATGGAAGGTGATGGTAGTTTTGAAGCATTTTATTTTGGTAGTGTACAAATTTAGTTTCCAATTTGTACCATTAAGAAGATTTATTCAATTTTAAGAAATCAATATAGTAAATGGAAATGAGGTACTTTGCTTTATGTATGTAAATATATCTTTGATTACATATTCTATGACCTTGTATGTGATCCAATTAAGTGATGCAGGTCAGGTTATGTCGTGCTAAAAGTACGGGAGAAATATTTGCCATGAAGAAATTGAAGAAATCAGAAATGCTTAGTCGTGGACAGGTGAAGATTTTGAACTCCGCACAGATTTTTGTACAGTCTTTTCTGAATTTTAGTGTCGTTAATTATCTCTTTTATGCAGTATTTTATAATTGAATCACTTCATTATAGGTTGAGCATGTCCGATCTGAGAGGAATTTGCTTGTGGAGGTTGACAGCCGGTGCATAGTGAAGCTTTTTTATTCTTTCCAAGATTCTGATTTCTTATACCTAATTATGGAATATTTGCCCGGAGGTGATATTATGACTTTACTCATGAGAGAGGATATCCTTTCCGAAGATGCCGCACAGTTCTACATTGCTGAAAGCATTCTAGCGATTCATTCAATTCACCAGCACAGTTATGTCCATAGGTATTGATACAGTTCATCGTTTGACCCTATGTATATGTATGATTTTGCTCATTCCCCTTTTCTTCAGTTCTTTTCACTTCAATTAGGTCTTTTCGTACTGAAACGTTATCTTCGAACACATTATTCAAGCTTTAGTCTTACTTTTAATGTACCGACTTTTGCATATTCTATGACAATCATGTTTGGTGTATAATCATGATTTACAATATGGTTGACAATGTGCCACGTGGCATTCACTTATTCGATAGTTTTCACATCGACTTGTTTTTGCAGTCACTACTTTTTTGACAACACACAGCATTGTCTTCCAAGTTGTACAAATAGATTAATTCTTTCTATGCATATGTCATGCTTATATATTATTTCTGTAACCTTAGCGCTATTCAAATTGGTGCTGCTTGTAGGGATATCAAACCAGACAACCTAATATTGGACAAAAATGGCCATTTGAAGCTTTCTGACTTTGGCTTGTGTAAACCCTTGGATAATAAATATTCATCATTGTTGGAAGATGATGATTTTACTACTGAGGAGTCTAGAACTGATAGTGAAGGGCATGATGGCAGTGACAGCTCTCCTTGGTTAATGGCAAAGGAGCAGTTACAGCAGTGGAAACGTAACCGTCGTGCCTTGGTATTCGCTTATACTCATTTTGTTGCTTAGTTGCAATTTTTTATTGGTTCGACAATTTTCAATTTCACTATTATTCTTGGGTTAAAAACAAAAGTGGACTCTCAACTTTTAGTGAAGTTTTGTGTTGGTCACTTTATTTTGTTTCAAATTGGTAATTGAACCTCAACACTTTCTATAATTCGGTCATTCCATCCATGTCAGTTAATTTGATCAACTGAAAAGCTGATGTGACAATCTAGTTGGCAACTTACTGGGCAAACAACTAGTGTTTCACATCACCTTTTCTGTTAGTTGAACTATTAGACATGGCTGGCTTGAAACAATATGGAGTTTAGCATGGAATTTCAGGAGAGGTTTAGTGCAGACCAATATAATTAACCCATTTATTTTCTACTGATTTATTTGAAGTAGATTGGGAGCATTATCTTAGTGGTATTTTTTGTAGGCATATTCTACAGTTGGAACGTTGGATTATATGGCACCTGAAGTTCTGTTGAAGAAAGGATATGGAATGGAGTGTGACTGGTGGTCGTTGGGGGCAATCATGTATGAAATGCTCATAGGCTATCCTCCCTTTTGCTCTGACGATCCAAGAATGACATGCCGCAAGGTATTGTAGTACTTGTCTGTTTGTGATTGTTCAAAACTTTTATTAGATGTGAGAACTTGAAAAATATAGAAAAATTTATTTATTGAAGCATTTTTACTAATTCTATAAACGTGATTTCTGTGGGAATCATTGATTAATTCAGTATTTGAAATTGTAATTCATGCTCATTTACATATTGTTGACATGAAGACGTTACAAAATAGTCTTTTCATGATCGAGCTAACCATTTTTTTTTAATATCCCTCATTTTTTCAAGATATTAACATGCTTCTTTCTTGTATCAGATAATCAATTGGAGGACATGCTTGAAATTCCCTGAAGAACCTAAAATCTCGATTGAGGCAAAGGATCTGATTTGTCATTTCTTATGCGATGTTGACAAAAGGTTGGGGACCAGAGGAGTGGACGAAATAAAGGTATAAAATATATTATTTACAGTAATCTGCATAAACTTCTTCAGAAAATTATATTTTTGTTACTAGTGATTGTACAATTGGCAATTCTGCAAAAAGTCTAGTGTACATTATGGTCAAACATTGCCTTATTTCCAATTCCAGGCACATCCATGGTTTAGAGGCGTTAACTGGGACACCCTTTATGAAATGGAAGCTGCCTACAAACCTACAGTATCTGGAGAGTTAGACACGCAGAATTTTGAAAAGTTTGATGAAGTATGTTCATTAGAACTTGAATTTGAAAGAATGGTTATCGAAATCGCCCAAAGATTTTCATAATTGTGAAAATCATTTAAATCTTGCCGCAGCAGTTTGCAGGGGATTTCTTAACCACTTTATTTTATTTTATTTTTTTTGAATTTTTATGTTGGGCTTACATTTTGATTTGTAATAGGGCGACAATCCACCATCTACCGTATCCACAGTAGGACCTTGGCGGAAGGTAAAAATCTTTACTTCACTATTGTGTGTATTTTGAGGAACATGGAAACAAACAACATAAGTGAAAATTATGAAGAATTGCATAAACTGTAATGTATAACTATTTACTTCCCGAGAAAGACACAGTTAAACTAGATGAACATGTTTCTGATGTTCTTGTATAATACCGTTTCCAAACTTCCCCGTGGAAAAGAGGGAAACTGTGGTTTTGCTTGGCCTTAATTGATGAAAAATATTTACATGCTGAAAAATTAAAGATAGATGACCTCAAGAATTTGAGGGGCATATCCTGTAAAATCAATTTGTTTAGGCGTTCGACAAAAAACATTGTGAAAGAAAGATTGACCAAGTTCTGTCCTTTTATGCCATGTGTGTAAAATACAGGCAACTGTTTTTCAAGTTAATATTCGTTTTCTTTGAGCTTCTCCTGGGTATAAAGGTGATAAGATTGTGAAATTCTTTTTATTGACTTCTATCTTGCAGATGTTAACATCGAAGGATGCCAACTTTATTGGATATACTTTTAGAAAATCTGATATTCTGAAGTCAATGGGAACTACAGGTATGCTGCTTCACGACAACTTTAATAACAAATTATTTTTCAGGAAATACTAAAGAACCCTTGAAATATTCTTCTATATAAGACGGTTTAAATTTTACATTTATCCCAAAATGCAGAATCTAGCTTTTAATTTCGTACAGCTTGACCATAATATGTAGTGTTTATATGGATTCAATGACCTCAATCAACCTTACTTGTGGTTAAATAGGTTGTGAAAGATGATAAATGCAAGTGGTTTTTTTGCCGTAGCCACTTAAACAAGATTTATGAAAGAATAAAAGGGAAAGAAAAGGGGGAAAAAAAAAAGAGAGAAGAAGTAAAATGTCCGGTTAAAATTTGGAGGACCCGACACTATATCCCATACCCATACCCGTGTCGGGTCCAACACAGGTACTCCAACTATTTTGAAGAGTCCAAGCTTTAGAGCTGCAAGCAGATGGGAAGCTTTGGTAGAAGAATATCATCTTTTTCGATAAAAACAATATATGGGTTTCTTAAATTACAGCTTCTAAAATTGATTAAAGACCATGTGGCTCAGAGTTTATAGAAATATTCCTTTTCATCTCAGAAAAACTCATAATGTTATAATGTGAATATTATTATTCTCTTGAATTTCTCATATTCTTTTTGGACAATCATTGTTTTAAAAGAAACTCTCGAAAGATCTTTGAAACACGTCCATTTTCTTATAAAGTGGAATCATATAACTTGTTCCTAAATACGAAGCATCAATTTTGAAGTAGAATTATATGAGTTTATTTATTTATTCTATTATGTGATTTAAACTAGACTCATTCTATAATTCCTTTCAGTTTGATCTGCATCTCATTGTTGACAACCATGATCATCATGCAGGTATAGACATGAGTTCAAATGGATCTTCAAAGCCTCCGTCTTTAGTGTCATTATTCGGTATGATGATTCTTTTATTTGAGCCATGAATCTTTGTTGTTCATCTCTGTTTATTTTCTTTAACACCGTCTGAAAACTTCGATTCCTTTTATAACAATGTCTCACTACTTCGATTTAAGCTAATATTTGATATTTCACTACATTTATCCAATTGCAGGACATATAGACCTGCAGGAAACTGTGATAACAGAGGATGATCCAAAGCAAATGGTTGTTTAAAACGATGTTGTCTGCATGAAGTGGCCAATGACTGTATAATACGAGATTAACTCAGTCTCAAGGCTGATACAATTTTGGGGTTTTTTTTTTTTTTCCACCTCAATTATGTAAACATCTGTGCTAATCTTCAGCTATTTGTACTAAATGTAATCCGCTGCAAAAAGAATAAGTCTTTTTATATATAATAATGTAATGCCATCCAGAAATTTTCATTTGCTTGATAAAACTTGCACCTTTGTTTTTGTTTCTTGTGATTTTATAAATTTGAATTTCTTGGAAAAGTTTACTTGCACTAAAGTTGTGTTTTTGAAAGAATTTTTAGTTGCCTTTGCATCTATCCAAAGTTGTTATTCGAGAATGGTTTTATTAACTTGTCAATAATAGAATTATAAAGGATTAAAATTCAAAGGGGTGGGCCCCATGTGAGTTAAATATTGTTAAAAAAAAAAATGGGGTTCACCCCATGTGTGTATTCTATATGATTTTTGTTTTTGTTTTTGTTTTTTTTCATGTACATGTAGTGCTAATCATATGAGAATTGATCTCCTGCACATAAGAATTATTCTACTTGTACATCAAGAAATGTATATAGGGGTGTACACCCTGCTCACATGAGGTGGGACCCACTTGTATAAAATATTTTTTTATTCAAACGGATCCCACCCCCATGTGATGGGGTGTACACCCCTATGTAAATCTTGATGTACCACTAACAAAATCGTGCACATAATAGGCAAGAGATATCTTGTCAATAAGAGATATCTTGTCAATAGGTGGTATTGTCACCTCATTGGTGGGGTCTAAAGTTCCAACTTCTTGCCATCTCACCAGTGGACAAAGTATGGACTGGAGATTAGTTTTGTTGCAATTTGCAAGTATATCCCCTCAACCTTCTGTACTTTTTTTTTTCAGTTATCGATTTCAGGCAGCACATGGATTTTCCACCAAGAAAAGGACACGAGCACAAAGTTTTAAGGGTACCTTGGAAACTACACAACAAACAAGTGTAAGCTTAAATAATTAACGTACAAGAAAATAAATCTTGAAATAATAACATTTTAATTATTTAGAGTCTGTTTGGTAACAATTAAAATCCAATTAAAATTGAAAATGTAGCCGTTATTGGATCTCACCCGTTTAATAAAAGTCAACAATAACGACTAGTTTTTCAATTTTATCCGATTTTAATTTCTACCAAATAGATTCTTAAATTGTAAATAAGTTACTTATTTTAAAAAATAACTACAACTTCACTAATAAAATAAGCTCAAAAAATTAGGCTTGAAGCACGAATTTACACATTTTTATAGAATGACACGAGCCGGCGACAATCCATCCCTTTCCAACAACAAAGCAAGCTAAGAGAACATTGATCCAAATTAAATATTTACGTAATCAATAATTGACTTTGAAAAAAAAAAGCATTTTAAATTTATAAGTATCTTAAATTTGAAAACAATAATCATACAAGAAATTGAATTATTTTTAATGAAGTTAATATTTTAAATTCTAATACGAAACCTTCTTGAAATAGTATTTAATCCAAAGAAATTCATAATTGGACTGAAAATTCAAAACCATAAATTGATTTTATCAAAACGAGTAGGGATGACAACGGGACAGGTCGTCCATTCTCACACATGTCCTGTCTAGCATTTTTGCTACATTACTCCATTCTCATACCTGGTTAAAACGGGACGGGACAAGATCGAAGTAGGGCGAGGCAAGTCTCCTGCCCCCTTTATCGCTCCTTTTATTTTTTATTTTTATATCTTTAGTTAGTAAATATTATTACTTTTTTACTAATTTGTTGTAAACAACTTATGTTCTCTTTAAAAATGATGATAAATTTATTATTTTTGTTCGATAAAAAAGTTAAATTTGAAATTAACTTTAAACGGGACGGGTAGGAATTATATTTCTCGTACCAACTCCATATCCACTTCGGGATAATAACCCTCATCCCATCCCCGCCCTGTTTATCCAGTTAAGCGGGTAATTCCCATCCATTCAAGACGGGGTGAATATCGGGTTGAACGGATTTTTTTGTCATCCCTAAAAAGAATTTTATAAAAATTAAACAAAAGGGTCATGCATGATTTACACAATCTTTATATGAAATTTATGTTTTCTTAATATTAACTTTGATGACTTTGGATATATTTTTAAACCTTCAGCGGGGCTTTTATGTTTTTGATGACTTTGGATATATAATCCAAGCAATGTAGTACACAATGTACAACTTATCTAGTGTATCATTTATATTGAATTATCTCTTATTCAATTGAAATGTAATATTATCATATATGCCATTTTCAGATACATAGGCCTTGATTGACAACCAAGATTTTCGTAGGAAGTTGGAGATTTTTTTCCATTTTCCACCTTTTGCACCGTTTGATATCAAAAATTTTATCCGGAAAATGTTTTCTTCCATCTCTCCTCACGTGCCTCCTTTCCAGGTTGTGGAAGAATTGCTTTTCCATTTGTTTTAGTAGGTTTTTTTTTTAGTAATGGAAACAAATTCTAGACACTGGTAAAAAAATTTATCACTTTTATTGACAATTTTCATGCAAAACAAAGCTAAATGAATGGTATTCGGTATGGTAATTTTTTTTAAAAAAAAAAAATTTTACAATTTGAAGAAATTCTAGACACAATGCTAAAAAATTATCACTATAATGAACAATTTCCCTAAAAAATAAAGTCAAACGGACATCAAACTTTCAACATCTTTCAGGTGAAAAATTATACCAATAAAACACATTTGCAATCAAACGAACCTTTAGATTGAAAATAACTTTTTTAATGGGATATAGCTAATAAAACAAAAATATTTTTGGATTCTCTCAAGTATTGGTTTACTCAAAGTTAAGCTCGCTCAGAATTTTGTAATCTATGAACATGAGATTAATTAAACTTGTTCAACACACACAAAAATAAAAAATAAAAAAATTTAATTAATTAACACAGCATATAACTTTAATTCTAATATAACACAAACAACAAGAAAGAAAATAATACAGCATGTAACCCTATAAGTCAAAAATAATACATCTGATTACCAAATTACATAGCATGTAACACTTTTAATACCAAATAATAAAAATAGAAATCATAAGACGACATATAATAAGTCATTGTGTTAAATTTTCATATTAAATCCTTTGGTGTTGAAATAATAACTCTTTCTTCCAACAAAAAAGTAAATGAAAACAAATGAATAATGTCACAAAAGATAAAATATTACACGATATGTAACCTTTTTATTAGAAATGACAAAAGGAAAAGAAAATTTTAACGATGTAACCTCAGCACAAATAATTAGCATATAATTCAACAAAACACAACAAAATGGAAAGGGTTTTCGGAAGTTTTTTTGCTTCAATACGCTCTTTCGCTATAGCTCTCCCTTAATCAAGTCATTGTCTATGAGTTGGCGGCTCATTCCTTTAACAGGAATGTCGTAAGAGACCTGGCTCCTCCCATTTTTTGGGAGCTTACAGTTTATGGTTTATTTCACTCCCTGATGGGGTTATTAACACTCTTCCCTCATTGTGGAACGCTAGACTAAAATTTATAAATTTTATAATGTTAAGGATATATACTCCAACCAAATTGAAATGTATTGTTCATTAGAGTTGGACATGAGTCAGTTCGGTTCGAGCCCCAAAATTTTCGGGTACTTAATAAATGTAACCGTCGGGTCCAAATTTAATTACAGAACTGTTCGGATTCGGTTCGGTTCAGTTCGATTCCGTGCCATAATTAGATTTTTTAACATTTACAACAGCACTACATAAATATATCTAATGACATTTTCATTCGTAACTTTTAGGAATGAGGATTTAGGTTTTAAGATTGTCGAATGACTTGGTTTTATACGGGAATGAGCGTTCTGTTGCTTACGAAATGAAATTGGAAGGGGAAGGGGAAGGATAGGACCCAAATGTTGGGTAGCTTGGGCTAACAAAAAATAAATTTTAGGATAATGTCCAAATGTTGGACTAACAAAAACTAATTTGGCTTGACTGACTGGTTTGTTTAATTAATTTGCTAATTTGTTTAAAAAAAATTAAAAAATTTATTTAGATTCAATTCTTGTTCGATTCTTCGGTTCTTGGTCAAGAACCGAGAACCGACTCAAACCCATCGGTTCTCAATTCGGATACCCTTTCGGGTATTTAACTTATGAAGAACCGCTTGATTCGGTACGGTTTGGTCAAGTTCGGTTCGAAAGTTTTGTCCA
>CAIGRH010272304.1:0-11934 GCA_903798295.1 Fraxinus nigra
TTTGAAGGCTCTGCCATTATCAACCTGAAATTGGAGAATGCTCAATAAAGATGATATTGAGGTGTATTTGTACAGCCATGTAACGACAAGTAGCAACCATCAAGTAAAATAAAGCTGGTGCAGGGAAAAATGAAAAAATAAAAACAATTCAATAAAGGTGAAACTTTTAAAATGTGCAAACCAGTCAACTTCAATGTGTTTCATTTTCAGTCACTAAGTGAACTGCACGCTACATATGAACTAGGAATTAAATACATGAACAGAAGTAAATGGAAATGCAGCTATGAAACTGAATCTCGTTTTTGAGAATTCATGATATTTTCACATAATCAATTCAATATAACCTGAAGATGCAAAAACTAACTGCTGGGACGCATAATATTTTAGCTGTTTTACATTTCAGGTATCATATCAGTTCCATGACGTTATGCATCAGTACATCAAGCTTTTAAAAAAAAAAGGCTTTTTATAGAAGTTCAAGTGTCCCCCTCATCCACCCAGAATCATCGCAAACAAATTGTCATGGTTCTCAATGGGGTTATGGGGTCAATCCCACATCGGATTTATGGGATGAAAATGTGGGGTTTTATAACCCTTTGGGCACCCTCCCCTTACTGAATAGCTTTTGAGGGTGAGTTCTACCCCCAAGGGTTGTAACAATAGTATCAGAGCAGGTAACACGTCTTTCGGTCTCGGTTACCANTACCAGGTTGGACGGTAGTCTTCATTATGAATAGAATTGTCATGGTTCCCATTGGGGTTATGGGGCCAATCCTACCTCGGATTTATGGGATGAAAATGTGGGGTTTTATAACCCTTTGGGCACCCTCCCCTTACTGAATAGCTTTTGAGGGTGAGTTCTACCCCCAAGGGTTGTAACAATAGTATCAGAGCAGGTAACACGTCTTTCGGTCTCGGTTACCACTTAAGGTGTATGTGCACCTGCTCGATGGACGTCGAGTCGGAAGCGTGGTAGTTTGTCATGGTTCCCATTGGAGTTATGGGACCAATCCCACGTCGGATTTATGGGATGAAAATGTGGGATTTATAACCTTTTGGGCACCGTCCCCCTATCTTTTGAGGGTGAGTTCTACCAAGGGTTGTAACACAAATTTATAATGGAAAGCTCGTCCTTTTTATCTCTAAAAATACTGCCACTCTTGAATCCAGCTTTGTAAGAAAAACAGAAAATAATCAGAGTTCGATTAATCAATCGCAAATCCAAGTGTAGGTAGGCTACCCTCGTGGAAACTTAATCAAAGCAAAAGGATATAGCAATCACTACACAATCATATCGAATGCGTAAAAAAATTAAATAATTACCTTCAGAAAACGAAGAACCGAGACAACAGAGAAGCAATCCAGAGAGAGTAAAAAGAGGATTTGAAGAGTAGGGTTTGCGATATTGTCTACGAGACTTCATCAGTTTGTTACGTTTATACCCCAAAAAATGCTCGAGTAGGTCAAAGCTACGAAGTGGAAACTCGAAATAATAGGGGTATTTCAGGAATTCAACTATAATGAGAATTCTATATAATGGTGCGAGGGCAAAATGTAGAGTTTCTAAAGCACTACTTGATCTTATCTGAGCAGCGGCTGTGGAGGCGGCGGCGATTGGCGGGGGAGATTTGGGTTAATGATTGTGAAAAAAAGATGCTGCCCACCGCGCTAAAGTAATAGCGGAGGCTGCGGACGCTCAGATTTCTTCACAATTCGTTAAGTCAGTATCACCCGGAGCCCCCTTCCACAGCTTGTACTGCGATGAAGACTGCCCGCCGTCGGAGCCTGTGGCGATGATGGATGCGCGGGCTTTTCCTAAAACTATGGTAATTATTGTCTTTTTTATGGGTTATTGCTTCTTTCCTCTGTGTATTAAAATGAGGGTAGATTCCATGTTTCGGAAGCATAGATGAAAACTGGTTTTGCCAGATCCTGATTCTGGTAACTTAGTTTGTCACTTTAAGTCAAAATAATAATCTTGATCTTGAAATGTAATGAAATCAATGACAGTGAAGGCTCCCAAATCTGATTTTTTGAGCTCTAACCTTTACACTCTTTTTCTAAACTAACCTCCTTTTCATAGTGTAGAGTTTGAGATTTTTCAGTCGCAGCTTCAAGTTTTAATGAAGTTGTAGTCAATCAAAGCTTTATGGAGTTATTTTAATGATACCCCGAAACATAGAAGAATCTCTGAACTTTTTGCTTTTGTTTGAAATGATTGTTATCATGCCTCTGTTGAACTCGGAAACTCTCCTACCATGTGAATATATTTATTTTGGATCTGCAACTTTTACTTGTATCTCACCCAAACATGAATAGTTCATTTGTTTAGATCCCGGTTTGGGATGCTCTACTGGCTTAAATCTGAATGATGCTAAAGTTATTTCAAATTATACAACAAAACAAATTTGCTTGTTATGCATATTTTGCTTCTGTAATAAGTTTTTTGTGATCATTTACTTTGGCTTTTCTTTGAAAAGATTGTTATTTTGCCACTCTGTCTGTTTGCTACTTTATGTTAACTTTCACTCTTTTGACGGTTCCTGTGGATATATCAAGATGCAAGTTTTACTTGAATCTCACCCATTCATAGAATAGTTCATTTGTGCTACTGGTTGCAGCAGCTTATCCCTGCTATATTGCTATATAAAAAGGGCAGTTTGTGGATAGTGTAGATACAATTGTATCCAATGTCATTCTACTGTTTTGATTTCCAAGTCATTTTTTCCCATGCTTGTTATAAAAACAAAACTACGTCTGAAATTTAGAGGACGTAAAAACGACGTCGTCTGGAATTCTTATGCCGTTGTAGATATCTATTAAATCTGCATTTTCCCCTTCTCCTGTTTGTATCATTCTTTCTCCTAATAAACCTATATTTAGAATACTCAACCCTTGATTTCCTTCTGTCTGTCTATTTTTGTTCAATTTTCCTCCAGTGGATTGCCTTTTTTTTGTAGAAATGAAAATGATTTCTTTTCTTTTTTCCAAAGGACCACAAAATTTCAAGAGGAATTGGATATTGGCGGCGTGTAGTGGTAATACGATCCTTGCTTCAGGCACTCTGTAGTATTGTTAGCGTTGTATTTTTATTTTTTAGTTGTATTTCCTTTTTATTTTCACTTGGCGATGGAAGAGTGTTTTCTGCCACAAAAGGCTGGAATGTTCGTAAAGTTCTTGAAAGATTTCGTCTTTTATTTGTCAGATTTTAAAGTTCATTTTTTATTTTTGATTCGATTTCAGAAGAAAGCATGAATTCTTGGGATTATTTAAGCATTTTTGTGCTTATTCTGATAGGAATATTGTTACGTATGTATCTATCAATGAGTTTACACAGAAGCTATACGAAAGAAATCATAACAAATTATAGAAGCAATTGAGATGATCATGGAAATAGTACCATTATGTTAACCAACTAATGCCAAAAAATAATACGCTTTCTTATATCCAATTATATTTTGTACGATACAGATAATGAAGAGTTTTATTGAATCTAATTTGATTATTTTAATGCAAATTCTAATACAAAGTGGGAAAATGCAAGTTTGTTTTTTGACACGAGACATTTTTGGGTAGAAGGCAGCGAGAAAAACAACCTAAACCGCAAATCTGCAACACAATGATGTTAAATCTTTAATTAAGACTCAGTCGTTTCATGAAGTCAAATGGTTGTTTTAAGTATTTTGACATCTTTTGTATGGTTAAAATGTAAATAATAGAACACTACTTGTTTACCATGTAAAACTTGTTTTATTATCAATAAAAATGGTCTTCTTAAATCGGTGTTTCATTTTCACGTTATTTACTCATCAATTCTTCGTTAAAGATATTCATCTACTACATTAAAAATACCTTATAACAAGCACAATTTTTTTTATATAATATTTAAAATTGAAAAGAAAAAGGCTCTGTTTTTATGATTATTAATATAAAATTATTTTGAATATTTAACAAATGTTAAATTAAATGAAAATGGATATTTATAACTACAAATATTATTATTACAAATAAAACAGCATTTACATTTCATTTGCCAATTTACACTTCACTTGCAAACATTTCACTCAAGAAGAAGTTTCACCATCTTCACTGCACACCAAATCATCACTGAAAAAGGTAAGTAATATGAGGTTTCTTTTTGCACCACACGTGTAGATTCGGAGACATAATTGTTACGTAGATCTACCTGAAAATCTCCGCGTGCAGAAAACTCCGCCAATGGGGTGGTCCTCCATTACAGGAAAACACCCTTCACTAAACATGCCCGTTTTAAATTCGAATTCCATTTATTCATAAATAAATTTAACTATTAAATTGTGATTCCTTAATAATTTGTGCAAATATCTTTGGAATATATCGAGTGGTGGAAAATAAAGTTTTTAAAGTTTGGGATTGTGGTATATAAAGAAAATTTGGGTATAAATTGTAAGAAAAAAAAAAGTTTGGATACTAAAATTGCAATTATTACTTTTAAACACTTTACTGTTTTTAACGAAAAATCTGACGTTAGGGTGTTTTTCACACAAAATGTTTCAAATGGGAGATTTTCTGCGATTTTCAATAGGTACGGGTATATCGCAAATGGAGACATTTCTAGAGGGTTTTCTGTTATTAATCCTATTATAACTATCTTAAAAATATATTATTATGTAATAAAATAATACGTATTAAATGTGTTTCATTGAATTGAAATAATTTGGGCTTAACTTACACGAATATACATTTTCTTGAGCCTTACATACATTATTTAATGCAAGCTACAAAACGAGCACGATATTGATATATATTTTTCCTTCTCCTACAACACTTAAATATTTAATCAAGACTAAATAAAATAAATGGATCAAAACATCATATTATCTTATGGATTTTATTGTGGCTAATAAGGGTTTCTATTTTCTTAAAGATCAAAGATAACAAAATAAATTAAGTCTCATTTTAAAACACGTAAAATGTTTTGGAATGTTACAATCTCACACCCTTAAAATAATTTCATCCACAAAATTATCTTATCTAGGTGAAAAGTCCTGGGTACATGTTCTTAATCTCATCTCTCCAAACTTTTGGAAACTACCTCATTTTCAAAGCATCATATTGCCGCGTAAATGCTTCCCAACCAATCCATTCCTAAGATGACATAAAAAAAAAAAAACCTTTATCTCTAAAAGGTACATGTCTCTAAATTCTTTTCCTATTCATTTATGTCTTGACTGCCCTAGTCATTTTATTGGTGTTAAATGTATTGCTTAAAGGGATAGTAACTTTTAGAACACTAACGACTTCTTCAGAAATAGTACGAGATTTAGTAATAAAAATAGTAGAAACAAAGGAATGAGCAACTTCTTAGTATATAAGATCTTACATAAGCAAGTAGTTCAATATTGATAGAATACCTGCCATAACATCCAAATTCTCAATTTCCTCCTATTGGGTTAAGGTAAAGACTCTGGCTGCTCCATTTTTGCTATGCTCGTTGTCCCTCCTTGGTGGATGTTCATGGCAATTAGTAACAATATGGCCCTACTTCCTACATCGATGGCAAACATTTTTTCCATACAGACATTCGCCTCTATGGGCCTTATTGCACTTAGGACACAAAGTAAGAACATTATTCGGCTTGCATGAATTCAACAACCTTTCAGAGAAAATCAACCATTTTCTCTATCTTCGTACGACACATTCCATTTTCTCTTTCTTGAAAATTGAGTACTTTCTTGAACTGTCTGACCAATTTCCAGTCGATTTGAAATTGCTTGATCTTGTCGTACAACCTAACTATACGTGGTAAATTCGTAAGTTGCCATGATTCCTCCAATTCTGAGTGCGGTCTGAGTCGAACCTTCTAGCTTTTGTGTTATGTATCTACTAGGTCGGTTATATACCTAGAGAGATATTTGAACTTCTTCTCAACTCGACCAATGTCATCCTTCCTTGCTTAAGCTATATAAAATGTCTTTACGATCCCTTAGGGCTTGTGGAAAATATCTTTGCATCACCTCCTCTTTGAAATGTACCCAAGTGAGGTTGCATTATTGTGTTTCAGTCCTAGTGCGTGAACAGACTCCCACCAGTAGCTCGCTGCGTTAACTAGCATAAACTCCGCACATAAAACTTTTTGGGCATCAGTGCAAGAGAGGTGCTTGAAAATTCCTTCCAATCCTCGACTACTAAGGGTCAACTTTTTGGGGGCTTGTAATGGCTAAAATGTTCTACGACTAAGCTCATGGTGCTGGAGTTAGTGTATTCTAAGGAGGTGCTTGTGTTTGCTGCCTACTAAGATCTTGCGCAGTTCTCAACAAATCCCTAAACATAGTATCTTGTGTTGATTGATGTACCATTTCCTTTAAATAAAAAAAAATAAGTTTTGTTTTAGAAATAGTCAACAACGACTCAATATATTTGAATGAAAAACTCAATTTCAATTTTAAATCTTTGAATACATGAGAGACTATTGATAGGATAAAATCCTACGATGAAAGCAAAACCCACATATTATTTCATGTATTGATTACATTCTCTATTAAGAATGGAAGAAATCATTTATTTAAAGTAAACTATCTATAGGTTGCTAGTCTTCATCTTCGCTTGTCCAAACATTTTGAATCCTACGAAGCTTAGATGGTAGGGCTTCACCATCTGAAGATATGCATGACTCAGACTCAGATTCCCGATCAACCTCTAACTTCGGGTCTAGTTTGAACCTTGGCTCTGGTTCCTGCTATGGTCCTGGTACATTCTTTGGCTCGTACTCTAGTTTGACTCAGGCTCATAATACGGCTCCTCCTATGGGTCCTCTTCTGGATCCTCCTATGAATAAGGTTGTTAACAACCCGAATGGGTATAATCTCATATCCTTTGATAAGTATATTTTATATACTTATTTGAACCTAAAAATATAGACATCTAATAGATATTTTAAGTAATTATAGCCTAACTTATTATATATTTCGTTTATTAAGTAAAACTTGATGATTGAAAATAAAATTAAAAGAAAGAAGCAAAAACCATGAAAAATAATGAAGTCCAAAGTTTGAGGACCAAATTGTAAATATCCAAAAGTTGATTCAGACGACTAGATGATGAAAATTGCTAGGAGACAATTGGATGCAATTAGAAGTCATAAAGGAATGTAATATGATCAAAATATTATCACAAATCAATTTCCAATCGCACGAGTTATATTCCAAATTTTTGGTCAAAAATTGAGACCCATTTTTATCATAGTAAACATCCGAATTGGAAATATTCTATTCTTTAAAAGTTATATCCCTTTGAGTAAGCTTTTCGATGCACTTTGCATCGCTTCAATCGGATATCAAGAGAGGGTTATGACCAAAATATTGATTGTTGTGTAGATAAAAAAACATGCGGCGAATGTAACTTTCCTTATTTGATTGGACCTCTTTTGAAACCCAATTTGAAAGTGATTTCCAACCAATTTTTGACTCCTACAAATAACTAACAGCAGAATACATTAGGGGGGACCCTTCTACATTATTCATACACATATTACATCAATAATTTCATCAATTCATACACCAAAGAAGAGGCAAATTCATAATATTGTGAGATACAATCAAGAGACAAGTGTAAGAACTAAATCAATCGAAAAATTCATCCAACTTTTGGGCAAAGAATTGAAGTCATAATTGAAAATTCATCAAGATTTCAATGAAGGATTCAAGAACATCAAGATTATTCTTCTATATTCATCAAATTCATAATCCATGTGATGTTCTATAGAATTAATATGTTTTCTTTTACTTTCCATATGTTATGTTAAATTTATAACTGTTAGGATGTAGATGAAACCCTTATTATGATATTTTTAACATAAAATAAGTATTTGGATGTCCAATATGTGTGAATTCATGGATGGTTGTTATTGAGTTTTAATGTATTTTCAATTGATTGATCACCAATAGTCTTGAATGTGTATTTTATTAATTTCAAGTGAAATAATAGAATAGATAGCACTTATAACAATCATTGTAAAGTCCGAGAAAGAATAGATGTATACAGCTATGCTTTGCTTGATTTCTATAAATGTTTTAGCGTTTTTAATATGTGATTTCATTTTCGCATCTTTCATAGAGATATATGAATGTCACATGAATGGATAGATATAATTGACATCGAGAGATGCTTTTAATTAACTTAGGAATATTGATCAACGTGAATAGTACATATTGTCATGATATTTAATTGTATTAAAAATAGATTAACAAGGAGGATTCGAAGTCTTATTATTCATCTCACATGTTTGACAAAAACTTCATAATTAATTGACACAAGATTAGAGTACGTAGTCTTTGTGGGTTCGACACTCTATTCACTATACTACTTTTTCACGATGTCGTTCACCTGCGAGACATCAAACGATCAAGTTTTTGATGCCGTTGTCAGTGACTATTATAAATTAGTTTTAGCTTATTCTAACTTTAATGTGAATTTTTATTGCTTATTTAGTTAGTTTCATTAATTAGAAAAATATTACAATATTTTCTATTTTTCCTTTTCAGGACTTTGTATGTAAAGTTCGAAATACAATGATTTTTCTCAATTTAATTTGAAAACTGAACGAACATTCAAGTTGAGGAGAAGAGAACAATTAGAAGCACACAAAAAACAACAAGCAAAATCAATGGCAAAAAACATATAAAATTAGGTGGCCGTTGAATTGAATATATAAATTCAGCACATTCGAATGTAGCTGTGGGCAATGAAAATGGTTGGATGATGAGGGAATTCATAGTTCCACCAGTTGTGGAAAGCAAATCCAGCATTGTGTATCCAACATTCGATCATGCAATTTTTCACTTGAGGACAAATGTGATCAATCTGTTACAGATGCACTACAATTCTTTGAAAGAGCTACTGAAAATCCCAATACTCATATTTGGAGATTTCTAGACACGTGTACAACAATAGAATATCCTAGGGTTTCAAGTGAAGCAATCCACCTGAGGCTTTTTCCTTACAGTTTGAGAGACTCGGACAGGGAATGGTAACAACATTACCAACTGGAACAGTCTGAGTCATAAATTCCTAAACAAATATTTTCCACCTAAAAGGATTGCCAGGTTGAGGGATGAAATCACTACATTCTCTCAACTTGACTCGGAGTGCTATCATGAGGCTTGGGAAAAGTACAAGGGGTTGCTTCGTTAGTGTCCACAGCATGTGATGCAAAAATGGCTTCAAGTGCAGTATTTTTACATTGAGTTAAATCCGACAAGCAAGGCTAACGTTGACTTTTTTACATGTGATGGTTCAATCACAAAAAGAACAACAGATCAAGTCTATCGAATCAAGGAGGATCTTACATTCACTAATGCACTTTGGCCATCAAAAAGATCAAGTGGGAAGAAAGCTATTGAAATCTATGAAGTCGACTCACTGACAGCAATCTTAGCACAGTTAACAGCATTAGCTCAAAAGGTAGATTAGATTATACAGTTCAAGCAACTGGACCAAAATGTAAACATTGCAGGGCTATTCATGAAAGTGTGGATTGTAATGTGGGAAGTCCTTTTACTCAATCATTTGAGGATGTAAATTACATGCAAAATTTTCAGAGGCAGCAAAATAATCCCTACTCCAATTCATACAATCTAAGTTGGATAAATCATTCCAATTTTTCTTGGAGTATTAATCAAATTGCTCAGGGTACACCACAACAAAATGTACCACCCAATTTTCAGCAACCAGAAAAGAAGCCCATACGGGAAGAAGAGTTTAACAAATTGGCAACATCATCAAATTAAGCAATGACCAGAATAGCTGAAACATCAAATATGTTCGTTCAACAGACGACTGAGAAATGTTTTCAAGTGCAAGGAGTTGCTATATAGAATTTAGAAAATTAGAAAGGCAAGTAGCAAAAGCACTTTCTGACAGCTAGGGACCCTACCAAGTGATACTATGACAAATCTCCAATAGCAGGTAATGGCAGTGGGAATTGTGGAGAATAAGCAAATTGAGGCAATTACTACGCGAAATGGGGTTCAACTTCCAAAAATTATAGTTAAGAGACATAAAGTAATAAATGAAAATTTACCTTTTAGAAACGAGGAGCATCTGGTTCAATCTGAACAATCAACAAAAATAACTTCAGATCAGAAGTCACATTCTACCAAATAAGGCAACTGTTCCTATTTGGACTTATGTCCCTTTTCCAAAGAGATTGAGAAAAGGAAATAGGAATAACAATTTGAGAAGTTCCTGGACATACTAAAGAAACTCCATATCGATATACCATTCATTGATGCAATCCGAAAGATTCCAAGTTATGCAAAATTCTTGAAAGATATGACATTAAAGAAAAGAAAGCTTATAGAATTTGAAGAAGTTTTATTAACAGAGGAGAGTAGTGCAAAGCTGGAAAAGAAATTGCCTCTCAAACTAAAGGATCCAGAGAGTTTCACTTTACCTATTTTACTAGACAAAGATTTTTCTTTTCATGGTTTATGTATATAGGTTCAAGCGTTAACTTAATGTCTTTATCTGTTTACAGGATATTATGACTTGGAGAAGTTAAAGCAACAAATGTTTTACTACAGCTAACTAATAGAAGCATCAAATATCCATGAGACAAGGATGAGGATGAACTCATCAAAGTTGGACAATTCATATTCCCAGTAGACTTCCTTGTTCTTGACATAGAAAAAGATCAAAATATCCCAATAATCTTGGATCGACCCCTTCCTATCAATTATCGAACCTTGATTGACATGGAGAAATGAGAGTTGACTTTCAGGGTAGAGGCTAAACAAGGAAATCTTAAATCACACAATCCATCCAATAAACCAACAATCCTTAAGGAGTGCAAGTGTATTGATGAAGATGTTCAACAAAGCCCCCAAAAGAGAAAACCTAAAGTTGATAAAATTCTTAGTCAAGATGAGAACGGAGAGTTGTGGTTTGGAGAGTAAGAAGAGGATGCGGTTTGGAAATCGCAAGGAGTACAAATGCTTAACTCCTATTTGAACCATCGTGATTGAATCAAACTGCAAAGTCTAGCTAAAAACTATAAATTTGCGTTTATTATGAGGCAACCCAATTTCTTACATTTTATTTATTATGCTTTCAGTATTTGCGTTGCATTGCATGTAGTTATTAGGTTGCATTAGTTGTAGGCGCGTTTCGTTTCAATAGGTCATCACATCTACACTTAGCCTAAATAAAAGAATAATCTATTTGAGTAAAAATAGTAGAAAATTATGTGTTACACACTTCAAGGTTCCAAGGACGTAAAAAAATTGGTTATCTATACATGCCATGTTATTCACTACCTTTTGACTCTTATAATTATTTTCTTTCACATTTGACAAGCACTTAAACATCAAGGGAATGATCTTAGCAACTTGATGAATGAAATGCATTGTTTCAATAAGTTACATTAAAATTATCAGACATAAAATTCGGAAAGTATCATTTTTATTTTCTTCCTCATCCCTTTATATGCTTACTTACTTTAAGACATTGAGGACAATATATACTTTAAGTTTGGAGTGCAAAAATATTGAGTTTTTACTTTTTGTATGTTATTGTACTTTTTGCTTTATATATGAGAAAAATACAACAAAAAATTAAGCACTTGAATATATATAGATATGATGTCAACAATGATGAATATATTTGAGGTTATGTGTTAATTTATGAAATGTGAATAAATTACACATTTAGATTAACTGATAAATAACCATACAAAATTTGATATTAAACACGCACATGCATTAAGTCTAACATTATGAAGTAATAAGTTGATTCAGATACTTGATAGGTTGAAATAGTAGAATAGGCTATACCCCAAACTATACTTCATTCTACATCCTTAGACCAAATTTAGATTAGTTTGTGGGTGATTGAACTGTTGTAGGTAGATATGGATATGAATAGGGATTCTATGTGTGAAATTTTTTGTGTGAATTG
>CAIGRH010272326.1:0-11882 GCA_903798295.1 Fraxinus nigra
GAGTTTGATTATCTCTATTTGAAGGAATCATTTTACAACACCACATAATAAAAGTTCAGGATCCATCTTATCCTATGAGAGTATCCATGTAATCAATTATTTATAACATGCAACAAATAATTTCACCGAACACTTCTGCCATAGCTTACTACTAATGGTATTTAACGTCCTAAAGAGTCACAAGAAATCCCAAAATATGTTAGGATAAATCCCGCAAGCGTATGAGATTGTTAACAAGTATATATGATGAGTTAGGTATTGTCCCATGATAAATATATTCTTATTCAAGTATACTTGTTTTCTATCAAATTGAAATTGCAATAAACACAAAAGATACTTTTTGGTTGTAAGAGAGTGGAAAGAATGAAATGGATTAGGGTTTTATACACAAAAGATACTTTTTGGTTGTAATTATTTTAAGAATTATGTAAAAAAAAGTTTGTTTGTATTAGATTCTAGAATGATTGTATTAGATTTAGAATCCACTTATTGTTATCTATTTCAATTCTCAACTTTGTAATTTAGTGTTAGTTATACATTCATGACAATCGATAAATCCATTATATTTAACTTTCTTTTTCAAAATAAGTTAATTATATTCTAAATACGATCTGATCCTATTTTTTAGTCCGAAATCATATGTATAGCATGTATTCAAGCACGCGATTATCAAAAATATTACACACTCTCATACATGTTATTTATAACATTTATTACATGAGTGTTAACTGTGTTGTGCAGGTTTCTAAACCTATTTTGAGTTTTAAACACTATAACAAGCAGGTAATTATCTAAAATAGTGCATTTAAATAATGTAACGAATCATATATAGTTAATTAAGAAACACAAGAATAACTAAACTACTTTAAAGGGTTCGTCTTCATTCCATACAAATAAGGATATGAATGTGAATTAAGAGGTTAGAGAGGGAACCCCTAATGTTCAGCCTTGTCTTCTATTTATAGATGGTGATCGCGTTGAAACTGGATTCCAAAAGAATTTTGATTGTAGAAGGAAAGTTGTCCAGAATTACCCATGCTCACACATGGGCATTCTACTTGCGACTGAAATTGCTCTTGGGAAAGCCTTTGACATGCTCTTAGTAAAAAATATGTTAATTTTTAATGAAAATTAAAATATTGAATTTAAATGATGAGATATATTTTTAAAAAATATATAAAACGAGTAACTCTAAAATAATGATTTCTAATGAAAAAGACGTTTCTCTTAAAATATATGTATATAGGTTGGGGCCTGGGGGGGAGGGGGGGGTGTTTTCTCGAGTATTTTTTAACATAAAGGGATACTTTTAGAATTATCCCTCGTAAATTTCAACAATGATTTAACACTTAGATAGATTAAACTTCAAAACAAGAAAATATGACTTGCAGAAAAAGAATGCACCTTCGACGGTCAACAAATTGTTGACCATCTTTTTCCTACCTCAGCTCCGTGCCCCGTGCTTAAGCATTGCTAAAACGATGCCTAGACATGTTTTTTAAAATGAAAATTCGTACCTTTTCTACCTATGATTTCAGCCATACTTCCAAAAAAAAACTCTTAAATTCAAAAAATAATATTATTAACTTTGAAAAAAAAAAGGGTATTTTACCAGACGCCTTCTCATTGCTGTTTCAATTTTCTTACTTTACAAAACACAAACTATAAAGGAAAAACGAAACCAAACACGTACGTTAACAGACCAGAATTCCTAACAAAATGTATATGTTGTTGATTCAATCTTCAACCTCCATGACCACGAACATTTACCAAATAAATCTTATTTTCGGTAAATTTAACTTGTTGAAAAAAAAAAGCAAATGTTCGCTCTAGCAAAGGTTTTCCAATCTATTGGACAAAGAGGAAACTCGAAAAATGTCAAAAAGAATAAATTTTCAACTTATTACACAATCACGAAAACGAACAAAAATTTTCCGACAATCTCTATTGAATTGTGCGTATAAAAGATTCCATTTGTTAGATTGCATCGGGAACTAATTCTATTCAATGTGTTGCTGGTAGCTTATCAGAGTTTTTCCAAAGGAACCAAACTACTCCGGTTATTAGACGGGTCGTCTCCATAAATTACAGTTTCCTTGTGGAACTTGATTTGGCCTTCAGGTTTCGGTTGTGGTTTCGAGTGCTTCTCGTCTGGAGGTGAAACGCGAAGCAAAAACCTATGTATCATCTCATAGCTGGTAAAAGTTATGACAGCAGATGGAGTCGTTCGCAAAAGATTAGTAGCACAACCACGATAAAATCCCTTAAGACCTTCCTTTTCAAAAACCTTCTTAATGCAATCAAGAACACCATCATACTGTAACCCCGAATTCCTCATTTGTCCTTGCTCTTGCAACCTCGACCGCACTACCTGGTGAATACATAGTTCAGACATTACAATATATACAAAAGCAGGTGCAACGAATCCCTTATCCCTCCAAAAAAAAGGGCGGTGGAGATGAAGACAAAATCAAGACACTACCCAGTCGTTGGGTCCTTTCTGAAATGTTTACATGTCTATTCACTAGTGACTCGTCAAGCAACATGTGTAAAGTGTACCTCATGTGGGTAAGTCGAAACAGAAGCGATCACTTTTGAAAATGAAGAGGCAATTGCAACTTTCCCAGGGCTTAGATCATTGGCGCTCTTGTTTTCTGTCATATTGTAGAACATATGATTAGAGTCAGACAGCTCACAGGCAACAAATTAGTTCTCTCAGCGAAGACCATAAAAAGAGGAAAAAATAAGCAAAGCACGGACATAAGTATCAAATCTTACCCCGTTTTGCTAAGTAGTATTTTATCTTTTCATATGCAGGGAACTGAATAGCAACATGGCTAATCCCGGCCAGGGAAGGCAGAAGGCCACTGTATAAGCCACATAAAATATTTAAATTGAATATATTAATTATGTGAGAGAGACAGATAAACGAGTGACCGTGCAACTATTTTTCTTTTACCACAAGGAAAAAAAAAACACAGATTTTGTTACCATTCAATTTCACTAATTCATACTCCATTTCCAGAACAAAAAAAGAAGTATGTTCAAGCAACAATTACAGCAATCCAACATCACACAGATAGAAAAATGAGATTTTCAATTTTAGATTTTGAATACTGAACTTTAAAGCACTGACCTATACCATCCTCGGATTCCTTCCTCTTGTGCAATGCGCCTCAGAGCAGAAAAAATGTTCTTATAAGGAACAACGCCTTGCCTCATTCCCTGTGTCTAAACAAAGAGATGAAATATTAAATGAGTTTCTTGAAAAAATAGCCATCAAAGAATATAGAGATGTGAAAACATCGTCAATAGAGAAAGATACAAGAACCCTATAATCAACCCTTCATCCAGGGGTCACAACACAACTAGTTTCCCAATTTATCAAATAATAACTTCTATAGAAAAGAAACAGACAAAAAGATTCACAATGGCAATAGACAATAGGATAAGTCCAAAATCAAATTATATCTTCTGTATGACATTAATTAATTAGTAGAGATACGATTTACTACGACCAGTTGAATATAAAGGACTGGGGTTATAAGAACATCCCAACCTACTTGAAGTCGTGTCTTAACAACCCACAACGGATTTGTTGCAATGGATGTTGCAGCCCCAGCTCCCGAAGCAGCTATCATGTTTAAGCCAAATGAAAGCTGATCATTTTTATCCTCTGTATGCTCACAAGACAAGTTCCCAAAATTAGATAAGATTATAAGTGCCAATATTTATATTCTATCAACAAACTATAATAATCAAAAATAAGTTAAGGACCAGTGTAACCCATGACAATTCGAATAAAACTTCACAGTGAACGTAAGAAAGATTGCCAAATAAATATAGTAGAACACGGACCATGTGAATGCAACAGCTGTTTGAGGTGTCCATAAACAGTGAAGTAAACCTACAAATGACAAGTATTCTTTCAGCTACGGAGAAGAACCGAACTATTTGAACTTCCAAGTACACGAAAAACAATTGAAAGGCAATACTCAATTGAAAGGTAATACTCACTGCCCAATTTGGAAGTAATGCTGTCAATGTTGGTGAAAGGCCACGGTACAATCCCTTCACTCCTTCATTTCGTACAATGTTCTGTAGGCTTGTCAAAATAACACTTCCTGATTGTCATGAATAAGGTAAATAGCATGACGCTACAATTGATATCTTTAAGCAGAAGGAATGAACTTGTGCAATCTAACCATACAAAAGGCTATTTTTTCAGAATTCAGATTCATTCATCTAACGTCGAATGCTTTCCAATTATTTTGAAGCTAGTAGCATCCTTCTCAATTCAGGATGCCACACAATTCTATTACAATCTAAAAACTAAGGCTACATTTTGCATTTTCCCTGCTCTACTCAATTACGTAAATTAATAGTGAACTTCTTTTTAAGTAATGTCATCCTTGATAAAGCCATACAAGCATTAAACATTTTTGCAAGCCTGAGGCCTCCACAGGGCTGCCTTATGTTAGGTCTTAATGCATCAAAGATCCCTAGACCCAAAGACAATAATGCTACCCTATCAATAAAGATAACACATCAACGATAGTCCCAAGATACAAAAGATAAGCATTCCCATTCAGATAGCATAAAAGAATCACACACTTCACATTCATACCAAACATAGTGGTGTAAAATGAAAATAACTGACCCCTAATACCTTAGCAGGACCAATAGGAATTGAAAAGGCACTGATTTCACCATGCCTCATTCTTTTACCAAATAGGAGTTACATGTATAAAAATCTATCATGGACATCAGTCGATCAAAACATAAAAAAAAGTTCTTTCATCTGTTCAGTTCAGAATCTTCAGATCTTCTAGTCTCCTAACTTTGGCAAGATGAATAAATGCCAAAATGGTAGAATATACCTTCTACTTCTACTTGTACATCCAATGTTCTTCCTGGGGTTTAGGATCCTTCGCTCACACTTCGATAATTATTATCTTTCCCTTCAGTCTCTACTACCCCCACCCCCCTCCCCCCCGGAGGCTGGGACACCCTCTCTTTCCCCATTATCCCAACCACAAAAACAAAAACAAAAACAAAAACAAAACAGAACAAATACAAAAATAAATAAATCACACTACTCTAAAGGTTTGACAAATATCAAATAGTGCTTTTAAATGATTTTATTTGGTCACCACCGAGATTGAATCAGAACATTTAAATACCATGCCTTTTGCAATCCAATTGAAGAGGCTTTAAGTTCATGCAGCCATGAGCGCAATAGACATTCTACATGAAACACTAGCTTTATTTTTGTATAAACATAAACTATGAAAACAATTCAATAGGTTTAAATATTGCTGAATAGACTAGTAAAAATGAAGCGGACATAGAAGTTTTGGAAATATCCCAACTCCGAAGTTTTGGAAATATGAAGCCTTTTTCTTTTACACGGAACTCTATTTGGATCGTCAATCTGAGAGGAAAAGACAAATGATGGAGAGAGCTGTTTCCCTTGACACGCTCCCTTATTAAATAAAACCAATCCAGTAAATTTTAGAATATTCTAAATTTCTCTTTCACTCATGTAGGCACGGTAAATGCATTTTGTTCTTTTCTGGAACCATTCGTCGAAAAATGTTTCCCTCTTTATTTTCTTGTCTTTGTTACTGATATCAAGGATCCAATTAGACATCCCGTTAGAGGTTTCTAAAATTTAGTAGCCTTTATTTCCCATAGGCCGTTTGTCAAACGTTTACGTGAATTCTCCATAATAAATCTTGTGAAGTGCAAGTATAATTCTAATGCTAGACCAAGATCCCATCAATTCCAAATGGCACACAGACATGTAGATAATCGAGCATTTTGAACTTTATTAAAAGCAGAAAATAAGCCTTATAACTACTGAAGAAGCAAACAATTAAGCACTGTTTATCTACATTATTACATAATTTTTCAACGAAACCCAGTCATTATAGTCGAATCAAGCAAGGGAAAAATCATGATCTTTCCTTATTCCAAAAGAAGAGATTTAACAAACCTTTGTGGGAAGGGTGAAGTTCAGGCAGACCATGGACTTGAAGTCTTGTCTTTATTACATCCAACGGACAGACAAAAGTTGCAGCTATTGCACCTAAACAAAAACAACCAAATTTTCATACCAACATCAAAAAAATCAATCAAATTCACAGACCCACAGACCAAAAATGAAAATTAAACAAAAGAGTAGGGTTTTTTTTTTCAAAATTGAAAAGTATCTTACCCGCGGCGGCACCGGCACTGGCATCGTAAAGTACCTCTTTAACGCTCCGACGGTCACAAGCGGCGGTGCCCATTTTAATATTTATAAATTAAAATAAAAAATAAAATCTCAATCCAGAGAGAACTGGAAATTTAACCAATAAATGGGTTGAAGAACTGAATAAATATGTGTATATATTTTTTTTTGGGCAGTTCTTTGTCAAATTCCTATATTCCCCCCGTTGTTACAGCATTATATATATCGATAGACACGAATTCTTATGCACCTTCGCGGCAGGGGTGTGCTTGACACACAGAGAAACGAAGACGGTGTGTGTTTTTGACCTGACTAGACCGTGTTTGAAGGGCAATGAATCTGAAAGACTGCGTGTGCGTGGGTGCGTGCGATGGGAAAGAGAAATACATTTTTTTTTGGGTTCACTTTTTTGTAAGAATTAAGTCAAATGGATGTTTGGTAGGGCTACTAATCAGATTAAAATTGAAAATATGGTCGTTGTTGAGTCCACTCGTCTAATAAAAGTCAACAATAAAGATTAATTTTTCAATTTTAATCTCTACCAAACACCCTCCGAATTTCCTTTACCCCTCTCAAACGTTAGATCCACCTCAATAAAAAATTAAAAAAAATTACTCATCCAATTTTCTGGCAAAGGGGCTTTGCCCGTTAACAGAACCCTACCCTTTACATTAAGCATGATTGTTTTTGTAAAGAAGTGGGGGGCTTGTTTGACAAAGGCTCGTTCTTCAATATTTGTATGAGGAAATTGAATTACATGTCAATTTTTTATTTTGCTTTTTAAAAAATGACACGTTTTCATAGTCTTTACATGATTACCATTTCTGGACATTTTTGCCTCTTTAGAAAATTTAAATAACCTACACGTCATTGAGTTGATAACGTAAAAAAGTTGTACAAAAAAATAATAAATAAATCTGACAGCCAATCACCTCACAATTGTACTTAAAAATCTACCTTCCATTAAAAGAGGGGATGGAGATTTACTGTTCATTTTGGACCAAAGTGTTCACATGGAGTTGATTTGAAACTGTTGATTAAAAAGAACTGAAAATATGTCGTTTTCTATTAGATAATTTTAACATTCATATACGAACGGGATACTTTTTTCTATTCCAGGAAATTCCATCAACCCTAATTTCCTTCCTCTCTCAATCCCAAAGATCTAGAAAACTCTTGTAAATTCTTCAAAAAAAATCTCAGTCCTAACTAGGAAATTGAAATATTGAGAAAACCCTTCAACTTCTTTTGTGCATTCTTACAAAAGAGAGCAAAATTTGCACAGAAGGTGTACAGGGACTCGTTCAAGGATCTTCATCTCTTGCCTTTTGTTGTGTATGTTTTTTCGGTTTGTTAAATTTCTATTTTTCTTTGTTTGATTTCTTCTTTGTGTTTAGAGTATATTAAATTCCGGTCAGATTTTGTGTTATATTCATCTCTTGCTTCTTGTTATGTGTATTTGTTCCTTTTTCTACTTTCATTTATTCTTTTTGGTCGATTACTTTTTCGTGTTTAGGGTTTATGAACTTTCAGCGAGATTCCTTTATTTTTTTATCTCTTGTTTATATTTTTGTATGTTTGTTCTTTTTTTTAACCTGTATTTTTATATGTTTCATTATTTCTCTTCTATGTTTAGGGTTCATTGATTTCCAATAAACATGTTCAACGGAAATTGTTATTGCAAGGATGCAAATGGATTTGAACTTAGTATTTATTAAATTTTCTGCAAGATTATACACGTATTTACAGCTCTTTTGAAAATTTTGATGTTTATTTCTCATAGTTAAATTTCATATTGTTCAACTAAGAAGTTCATCTTGCATTTGTTAGTGTAGAATTAGATAGTTACTTACCTTTTATTCTTTGCTCGAGTCAGGTGGCACTATAGTTGACATTAAATTAAAACATTTAGGGTATTGATAAACTAAATTCCTTTTTTTCTCACTACATTACTACTTCATTAGCACCTTGCATAACCATCTAATTCTTCATTCCTTCAATTTTATTTAACTTTCATTAGTTGGAGAATATTCCTAGTATAACCATACATTCATTTTTACATTCTCCTTTATGCAAAAGCAATGACATTTTTGTACATATGTAATACAATAATGTAAAGCATAGTTCATCTCATAACTTACCTTTTAAGTTGGTAGGCATCTTTTGATAGCATAGAATCCATGTCATTCCAACCTACTTTGTTTATTACATTTTTTCTAGGTTAGGCATAGGTAATGAATATGCTCTATTCCCTTAATCTATTGTGGATTTTCGACCTTGATTTTTGATTAAGGATTGTTCAATTTAGTAATAAAGATATTAATGCTGCAAAATTTTATTAATCCTTCCACTTCAAGGTTATTGTCTGAGGCACCCTGTATTTCACTATCTTTTCATTAGTGGCATAGTTTGCAGCAGTTGTCGATGCCTACAGTTCGTTTCAGTTATTCTCGACAAAAGACAAAATATCGATAGATGAGTTGAGTCGTTTGTCGATAGGAACTGATTTTCTCGACAGATTAACTGCCGTTCCTGATAGTTAAAGGCACTATTTCTCAACATATGATAGCTTCTCGACAGGTCAGTTTGACAATCATATGTCCACACGTCCAACTTGGGTCCATCCGAACATTAAACGTGTTTTTCTGCTTTCAAACATGTGTGTTTTGCATTATCGAAAGTTGAGAAATTGTTGTTGGATCAACGAATCCTTGTCGAAATGCGACTCCAAACAGATAAACTTGAAATCAGTCGGCATGTGACCTCGAAATTTGCAAGACTAATGGAGTTCATATATACACACGTGACCCCGTCCGGTTCTACCGTCCATGTAGCTGCGACATATGCGTGTGAGATTAGAGCTATTGAAAATGTACAATAAGGTATGTGTGTTAATTGTTTAAAAGTTCGGATTAATAAATATTCTCAATCATTTCGGTAGTATCCAAACTAGCAATCGACGACGTCTATTAATATTGCAACTGATATTTTCACATGTATAGAAGCATCAACCCCAAAGATGTGTGCCCGATTTATTAGAAGGATCCATTGCCTAATGAGAACCAGGAGGTGAATGGATAGAATGTCCATTAATATTATCAAGGTTGTTTTCAACTAGACAAAGGAAGCATAGAGCCCGAAGTGTCATGCCCGGACAATGAGGAAGTTCCCTCGAGTTGTGATGTGATGGAGGACAATGGTATATTTTTATTGGAGAAGTTATACTAAGTTGAATTCTAATTATATACTATAAACATGTTGAGTTGAAAACTAATCTACCTTCTCATGATTTAAATGCAGCTAGCACTACAGTGCTTGATGATGCCACTGAAGAGGAAGAGGGTCAAGAATTAATGCCCAAAAAGTTTGTTAATACTATGATAAACATTATTTGGTCTTTGTGTACTAAATGACCATAGTAGGGACAATTCTCCAAGAATTTGATTATAAATACGCTTTGATGATTTTATATATCTGTGCTTATGCATCTCCAATAATTCGTCATCCATATGAGCAAACTTTTCCCCATGTAACACGATGAATCTCAAATGATTACTCATACCTGAAAAGTTAAGATTGCAATGGTAAGAATTCTGCACAATCAATAAGTTGGTATTTAATAGTATGAAAGTGACACATTCGAATAGTAAATCCATAAAATAGTAAAAGGTCAGACCGAAAGTTGAAATGTCTATCGGAACAGTTTTCAAGTGTCGAATTCGATGGTTGAAATGTCTAACCTGATGATTTCTAAATGTTGAATTCGACAATTGAACTGTTCGGAACTGATGAGAAGCATATATGTGGATAATTGGAACAAATTCTTCATCACATTAAATATAGTCATCAATATTGTACTGCCAAACGACAAAATCTTCTTCTCAAATAATTTGCACAATAAATCATTAAAGAGACAATCTTTCAAAACATTTATTGAGTTTTATTGGAAGAAATTATTTAAAACAATAATGGTTATAATCAATTCTCAACTACTATATGACAACATTTTTCCAATAATTAACTCGATGCGAGTTAAATATGGAATCATTCACAACATTTTGTAGAGGATATTGGTGTCTTTATTCTAAGAGATTCAAAAAACCAAACAAATCAATAAATAATAATTTCGAAAATTTTGAATAAATATGACTATGTTGTATTAACATTTTAAAAGTAGTAAGTTATAAGATAAAAATATAAATAATTTGTGATATGCTAACCTTTCAAAATGAATGGTGAATCTAATAGTAATGTATTTTTTATGAAGGAATGGATAAGATGGTTAGAAAGTTAAGATTTACTAATGGTAGAAGCAATTGGTTTATACTTACTTTTCAAAATCTTTTTTTTCCCTTTTCTTTTTATTAACAAAATTCATATTACTCAGGGCTGGCCCTGGCCCAAGGCAAGTAAGGCCACTGCCTTGGGCCTCAGGTTTTAAGGGGCCTCTAAAAAAAGCCCGGAAATGTCCCAATCCAAAACCCCTCGAATTCCTTAAAGCAGAGAAGAATTAACCAACCATTTTCTTCTCGGCTACTCCAACCGTCTCTCTCCAAATTCCAATCATCTTCTAAATGGATAAACCCCTCAAATTCCTTAAACAATTCGTATTTTTCATTGAACTCTTGCTGAGAATCTGAAGTAACAGTTATCTTTTTTTATTATCTAAGAGCAATCACCAATGATTTGGAGAAAATGAAGAATGGAGAGGTTAACTCTCCATTTTGATTTCTCTATTATAAATTCTTCCCAACTGGAGGATAGTAATAATTTCTTTAGGTAAGACAAACTATAACATTCTCGAGGCAATCCAACCAAATTAACTCTTCTACGCTAGGTTGGGGTACGAAATATCTGAATCACTGAATGTAACCCTTCAGCAATCACTCAGTTGTCTCCAAATTTTGGTACTTGAAAGTTGAAATCTAAATTAAATAGCACTACCCAAAGATGTGGAATGTAAGAGGACTTTGATGTGCAGGATTTATGTTTGAACACCAGCTCAAGACATTTAATAGTTAGAAACGTGCCAGATAAGATAGATTTCTTTTAATTGTTCACTCGTTAAAATTTAACTCTAGTGTTTCTAAAAATTGCTAGGCTAACTAATATAGCACATTGACATTCATCCACTTAAATAGAAGCAAAAACCCCCTTAATTTGTTGTAATATGTTTTTTTTATCCTTTTACTTATTTGCTCAATGGGGACTTTGTTCTTATCCTCTGTAACTACATATTTGCAAGCCATTTATCATTGCTGAATCCTTTCTTTTTGGATAAGCATGAGAATTTTTAATTCAGACACATCAATCGGGTTTTACTGCTCTTTGCTTATAACTATGTCTACGAGAAATTTTGAATTTGGATGTGCTAAAAGAAAATGTTGAAAAGTTTTTTAGTAGTAATAAACGAACACATATCGATGACGTAGTCATTGAAGAAGAGTCTAATAAGAATGATAACATAAATAATACAATGGAAGAAAAACATTGTTTGATAAATGAAGAGGTATCTACCGACAAAGATAATGTACAATTTTCCCTTAACCTTATTGATCCCGTAATGTAAGAGCATGTTCGTCGAATCCAAAATAAAGAGATACATTATCATCATCTAGGACACAAAATTCAGAATGAGTTGATACTT
>CAIGRH010272330.1:0-14337 GCA_903798295.1 Fraxinus nigra
ATTTTCAATAATTTCCCTTCTTTCGAACAGGTACTAGAAAGTAGAATACGAACATTTCTTGGTTTGTGTTCAAAAAGAATTATTTTTCTCAATAATTTTTGGTCATGTTTCGCTGAGAAAGCAATCACCGCTAACCAGTTTTGCCTAATTTTTCATATAATTGATATTTAATAGAAAAAAGAAAGGGAAAAGAAAAAAGAAAACCAAAATGCCACTGGCTAGATTACTCCTATCCTCCTTGAAAAATCGGTCTGAAGAGTCTCTGCATATATTCAAACGGTAATTTTTCATTCTTTTGATGGAATTTTTTTTTTGAGTTTTCATTTTTTGTCTTCGATGGTGATATACGCTCAATAATTACTCTGAAGGATTTAATCGTCCTGTGCTCCTGGTAGTTAAATTCACAACTCACGTTATACACGACATGTTATTTTTATAGGGTAGGGCTGAAGTCGCTTTGAATTGTAGAATGAAGCTGCAATACGGATAATGGCTACTGTAGTTGTGAATTGATGAGGGTTGACTGTAAATTATTTATTTGAGATAAAAGCTAGGAATTGCATTTACCTTGTTATTGAAATCTCAGAGAGTTCAAATCCAAGATAGAGTTCAATATCTTGCAGATAACACGTTATAATTGAATTAAGGTTGGAGCCAAGCATGGGGGTGTCAGTGTGGTGAGTGATTTCCTTCAGCAGAAGCTCATTGTGGCTTCAAGGGAGTATGCTTACTGTTGATTTCCATTGTGATTTCATGCTAGACTGATGTATGCTTGTAAGGATGAGAGATTTATTCTGCTAGCCTAGTTTAAAGTGCTTGGAGTTAAAAAAAAAAAAACCTTATGTTAATTTTTGTTGCACTATAAAATGGTACATAGGTCAGATTCTGTTTCTGACATTTAAAAGAGCGAAAACGAAGATAAAAAAGATACATGGATAATTTTATGGCTTAACCGCGGCCAGTTAAAGAGGCTTTGTTTTCTATTTGAGACCAGAGCTGGAGTTTTTGTGCTGCTTTTGAAAAAATGGAAAAAAAAAAAAAATCTCCTTGAATGAGGCTCAGTTTAATATAGAATTACTTGTGCCACAGTAGTGGAATACCACATTGGAACAAATTGGTTTGTTAAGCCAAGGTAATTGACGAATTGTTAGTGTTATTGGAGAAAAGTCAAATATTTACAACATGTTTTATTTGATGTTACATTGGTTTGGATCTTGATGTGCTGCTTGACATTATGTGGTAAACATCGTGGATGTTTATTTGGTTTGCAAATTAGAAGCACATACGGTATTTCAATTCAGTCTGCTCTCATAAATAATGATGGGACATTTGACAAACCAATGTTTTACTGTAATATTGAATTGAATTTTTCTTGCTAATCTTTCTCTTTCTTCATAACCAAAAATGACCCTATTGTGTTTCTTACTACTAAAATCCAGATTAATGCTTTACTATGTTTCTTATGTAGGTTATGCTACACTAGGTAGTGCAATGCAGTAAACTTCTGCCTTCATTCTCTGAACTGAATGTTACTAATCATTTTGAGTGTAGGGGAAGTCGGAAGACTATGTGAAGTGTGAACTGCAACCATTTTTGGGCCATTTTCAGTACTTGGTTATGAATACATTCCTAGTGAATTTTGTACTATTCTGTATTGCAATATATCATAGGAATGCGTTCTGTGTTTTCTGTTAATGTTTCATTTTGGTGGCAATTTTGAAGTATGCATGCCCTTGTGTACGAGGTCTCATAAGTTAGCACTGAGATATTTGACAAACCAGTTTGTGTAACATCAAATTCAATTTGACACATCACATAAAATAAGTCTGTTAGCAAAATGCAAATGAAAAGTGAAATTACACATTGAATTGTTCAGAGTTACTATCATTTGGTAATTCTCTTAACAAGCGAGCACGTATTTTATATTATTTATTTTTGAGAGAATTGGTATTCTTTCTGATGTTCTTCTCTCCCCTGACCTAATTTCATCTTGTAAGTTGTAACCAACATTTAGTTATATTTTTTCTATTGTTTCGTGTGTAGATTTGGTGCATCTAAGAGATTTTACTCTTCCAGCACAAGGTCAACGAGAAGCAATACACCTCCCCTTCCATCACCTAAACAGTCTACGTCCCTCAGCCCTTGGAGATCTCTTATTATTGTATGATACTATAACTCCATCTTCCCTGGAGAAGCTCCATTTTCACAATTCTTGTTCTATAAAATTTATATATGTCCTCTTATCCTTTCACCTTACCTTTTAAAGCTCTACTTCAGTTCTATTCTTGCAGCCTGGTTCCATCATAGCTGGAATTGGTGGTTTGGTTTTTTTCATTCACTATAATGATGAAAAGAGAGCGATTCCAAAAGGTGATTTTGTCATTTATAACTACTGATTTGATTGATTGGCTTTGATGACATAAAAGGTTTTCTAAGTACCATATATATATACTAAGTGTCTATTTGGGACGAACAAGTTGTTGTTAGTTCATGCTGAAGTAAAAGTTAGGGATGCTCTTCTGAAATGGTTTGTGACCTAGTATGAGATTACAGAATCAAGAAGCGTTTAAGTGAAGGGTGAAATCGTGTTGACTGGTCTTTGGCTACAATTTCATGCAGCTTCCATGGGATTTTAACTGGTTGTAAACTTGTCTGTGATTGGCTTCAATGTCTGGGTTATTTGTTGCTTAAATTCTACTTGTGGTAGACATATATACTAATGAGTTACTTTTGAGAGATAGGGGCTTTGATGACGATGTTGTTTGTCTAATTACAGACTTACAGCGTGCTTTTTGGGGATGAATGGATTGTACTTGATAATACTTAAAAAAGAAAGAGAAGCTAAAATCTTATTTATTACACTCTTTAAGTTCTTTCTAGCAATGCATACCAACAAGCTCTTTTTTCTGTTTATAATTGGATCATCATTATTTTATGTGAAACAATCTGCCCTCTTTGGTTTTTCTCTTTCTTCTGACTAGCTGTGAATGTTATTAGTATCTTTTCAAGCATTTATCTTATTTACTGTTGGTAGCTGTTGTAAATACAGTAATTCATTGTAATAACTTTACCTTTTATGTGCGTTCTCACTGGAAAGTTTTGTGTCGATTGCAATCTTGCATCTTTGTGTGGAAATTGGACTGGGAAGGGGATTCCTGATATGTGCTCACGATGAAGATAATGTAAACATTATGAAATTATACTGCAGCCATCGTTCTTTTGGCTTATTTCAGTGTGTTTCTGTAGGTCTATGTCAGTTTCGCCTGCTATATTCTTCTTGTAATACTTTAATGAATCCCATTTCTACTTGTAGTGCTACTACATGAAATAACAAATTGCTTCTGCTATCACATTATCAAAGAAGATTAAACTGAGGGATATAACATTGGTTAATAAGCAAATTGTCGGTTATTCTTTATAGAAATCAAATGAAATTTACATTGTATATTGAGAAACTGTCTTCATTTTATTTTATTTTTTTCATTTTTCAACTTCAATTAGGCCAGGGTGTAAAGTTCGAAAGAAGTGCGATTCAAGGGCCAATAATTGGTGGCCCTTTCAGCCTAATTAATACAGAAGGCCAGATAGTCACTGAACACAATCTTCTGGGGAACTGGGTTCTACTCTACTTCGGTTATACTTCATCTCCTGATGTTGGGCCAGTAGAGGTTCTAAAGATGGCCAAGACCGTTGAGATATTAGGTTTTACTAATCCATTTTTCTTTAAAATTAAATCGAACTGTTTTTGAGTTTTATGATTTGAGTTTTTGTTTTTCCTATTTTGATTGTAACAAGAGTCGAAACAGAATCTCAAGATTTTGCCCATATTTGTCACAATTGATCCTCAGAGGGATACGCCTGCACAGCTTTGTGCTTACCTCAGAGGTGAGTTTGTTATTGACATGTTTTCTTGTACCCTTCCACAAAACTGTTAAGTCGACTTTGTTATTAATGAATAATTGTTATCAAAACCTATAATAATATAATTTGTAGAAACTCCTTTGCAATTGAGTTTTATGGAAGATGACCCTGAAATCGTCATTTTACATCGTGATATATGCTGCCTTCTTAATCATGATTAATTTTTTGGGTGAGATATCAGTTGTGTGTGGCCTTGAGAAGGAAAGATATAGTAAAACAGTAATGTTCAGTTATAAATATTAAGACTTGAAAGAGATCCAAAGACTTTCTTAGCTGCTGGCATTTGTGTGTATCTTGTCGAGGGGTTTTCCTTTTGTTAATTATCAAAGAAATGTTTTTTTTCTAATGCACTAAACATCAATTCTGGCAAATTATATTATTCTACAATTCATATTTGATAATACATGCTTCATGGATATAAAAAGTACATTACGAGAAACCTATTGATTTATTTATTAATATTATTAATTTTTTTGGATAAAAAATTTTTTTAGGCAGTTTTTTCTCCAATTCAACTAGAATTTGGTAAAGCCCAATAAGCATAGGTGAGTATGGTCACAGCTGCACCGACTTGATCTATTTATTCTCATGCTCTTCTGTCTTGTGTCTTATCTCCAGGCGTGTTAAATCATTTTGATGGTTCTTTTGAATGTCTATTTCAATGCATGGCAAGAAGTATCTTTTCCCGAATATGTATAATATGGGTTGCACCATTTGGCCTTTATTTATTCAGTTGTAGTACTTATAAGCTAAGTTGTAAGTTTGTTATTTTCTATAATTAACATTTTCCACGCCGCTTTCTTTCTACATTGAGTGTAGAGTTCAACTCAAGGATAGTGGGATTAACTGGACCAGTTGCTGCTATTAGACAGATGGCACAAGAGTACCGTGTATTCTTTAAAAAGGTTGACGAAGAAAGAGATGATTATCTTGTTGAGTCTTCTCAAAACATGTAAAGTACAAGCCTCTCATGTCACTTTCCTCCAAGCTTCCTCATCTTCACTGCTTCCTCTATTCTTTTCCCAATACATCTTTGCCATTTTGAAAAATTATTGTATGAATGTCATTATGAACAGGTACTTGATGAACCCGAACATGGAAGTAGTGAGGTGCTTTGGACTTGAATACAGTGCGGAAGAACTGACGGAAGCAATACTCAAGGAGATGAAGAAATCTGGAACTTAACATTCAACCGAATGTGGCATAAACTCAACAGGATAGGTGTGTCCTTTTCAAATGTCAATCAAACAATTTTTTCCCCTTCACACTGTCAAAATGTTAATTGGTGTGGAATTTGATCCAATTTTAATACAAAATGACACTTGCTACCTGCAGCAGCTAAGGTTCCTCATGTTCACTGTTCAATTATCTCCTTGAGTTTCCAATTACATTCACAGCCGCTTCATTTTTCCACATGCAATATGCATAGTGACACTGTAAAGCACCAGATATTTTGTCTCTATCCAGAAAGCGCAATCTTTTCCAGTTCTGCAAATGTTCGAGTTTTGGTCCGTTGTATTTTTCCGTAAGGGTGTGTTTGATAGGGAGGGAATTCCATGGAAAATGGAATTTGTTTTCTATTTTCCCACTTTTCTTGTGTTTGATAGGGTTTTTTTTTAGGCAAATGATTTCCCACTTTTCCTCGCACACTCACATTTTCTTGCTTTTCCTTGTTTTCCAGTTTTTATTATTTTTTTATTTTTTGCAATTGAAAAAAATTCTAAATATAATGGTAAAAAAATTTATCACTTTTATTGACAATTTCTATGCAAAACAAAGCAAAACGAATGATATTTGGTATAGTAAAAAAAATTGTAATTTTTTTAAATTTTTTCTTTTTTTGGCCATTGGAACAAATTCTAGATCCAATAGTAAAAAAAATATCAGCTTAATGGACAATTTCTATGAAAAACAAAGGCAAAAGGATATCAATCTTTCAACATTTTTCACATGGAAAATTATACCAATCAACACAATTAATTACAATTTTCAGTAAAACAAATTTTAGGCAATTCAATTTCTTTGAATTTATTTTTTTTTCACTCAAATTCCATCTTTTTTATCAAACGGACACATAAATTGGTTCAACCATTAAGCAAATCAAATGGCTGGCCAAGGGTCCCGAATTTAGGGAATGTACAACTTCCATTTTTTCTGATTTTTTTTTTTAACTAAATCAACCTTTATTGGAAAGAATTAAAAAATAAAAATAAAGTATTAAAGATTTTTCTGCTTTTATGTTTTATTTTTCTTGTTCTTGAAAACGTAAGAAATCATTTGTTTTTAGTATTTATTATCATTGTACACTTTATTTATGTACAATCAACTCTTCGTATGGTCGATTTCTTATAAAAAGAAGACAATAAATTTCATTTCTCTATTGTCTAATTGTATTAAGGTGTACCAGAAATACGACATGTTCAATATTTTTTCAATCTTTGTAAGCTGTTGCAAGTGCAATTTGAATCTTGAAAATATTCTAAAATGTGACATATTTTATATCAATTTTGCTATATGTACATTAAATTTGACATTGTGTGAAATGAAAGCTTTTTTTATATTGATTTTTTAATACAATTTTTTTCAATCAATGGCTAGATTTTATTTACACGAGACAATGTCATCCATAATGTAACACAATAATTTACAACTAACATAATATATATTAAAAAATGTAATACCACTCATAATTAAAACAAGTAAACTTATATTATTAAAACTTAAATTATGTCCACGAACTCTATATGTAACGTTCATGTTTGGTCCCATTCTTTCAAAAACTCATTTTCAATCACATTATTCCATAAAATAATATTATATGTAAATCAAAAAAATTTCATTATTTTTAACCACACATTCTTCAAAAAATCACTATTCCAAAACTTATTTTATCCCAAATTTTCATTAAACTCGATGTGTCAATTTAAATTATTATAGTTTACTTTGAGCAAATTAAACATAACTAATTGTAGAAAATCATTTCACCATTAGTTCACAAGAGGATTTTAATTATATTAACCTTATTTTAGATGAAATAAGACTCAAAAAGTTGAGATGTGCAAATATTATGCTCAAAACTTGAAATAGAAGAGGTTAGTGTGATTTTTTTAAATATGAGGAGCGTTTTTTATATTGTCATAAAATTTTGGCATGTATAGATGGTTTGACTCCGTGATGAGTTGTAAATGTAGATATAGGGTCCGTTTGATGACTTTTGTTTTATTTTTGCTTCTGTTTTTCTGTAGAAAAGTTTTTGGAGGAAGTTATCGTAATTTTTATTTGAAAACTTACGATTTTTTGTAGAAAAGTTTTTGGAGGAAGTTACCCTAATTTTTATTTGAAAACTAATTTTAAAAGAGTTGTCTATTCCGAAAGTGTTTTAAGAGTAAATCACATTGAATCAATTTCCTCTAAAAGTTCGTTTGCTGGTGAGCGTGAGTCATACGTGGGATGCTCAAAGGTACCTAACCTACGTGAACTCCTCAATGGGGTCATTCGCAAATCAACAAAAGAAGAAAAATCTCCATTCCACCAAATAAGGAGGGCTTGTCTTTATTTTTTATTTTGAGATCCATATTTCTTCCACGACCGAGTCTCTTGGAGTCCCAATCAAAACAATAATTTGTTTTCTTCCCTTTTTAATTAAATAAAATTAGTGGACTAGTTTTTGACATTCAGATACCCCACCCACCTCTCAAAAACTTAACAAAAATATGAAAAAGAAAATGAGGGTTTAAATTGTTGTTTATTCTCTTTTCCGGATTTTTTTTTTCCCTCTTTATCAAAATCATGCATTGGTCTCTCATTTCCATTGCTTACAGAGAGAGCAAGATTAGAGAGTTTGTTTGGTTATTGTCAACTGCCTTCTCCAGGAGGCAGTGAAAAATAATCAAATTAATACTAAAAATCAATTCAATTCAAACATATTATTCCTTTTGTATAAGCAATCTCTCTCTGTATATTCATTCTTTTGTAATGAATTTCATTTTTCTTTTTCCAAAAATATGGGTGGGTCCTCTCCTTTTCTGGTGAAATGATCCTTCGGCATAGAAGTTTTCAACTTTGCTGTTTTTTCCCTTAGAAAAATCCCTTGGTATTCCATATATTCGTTCATTATTTGCATTACATTACAATAGCCAAGTTATTTGTCTCCGGGGAATTGTATTTGATATGGGAGAAATCTCGCCTGAGAAAAAATCAGGCTGTGGCCTGTTGAATGCAGTTTTTGGACGCCGGAGTATATGGCCTAGAAGATCAACATCCACAGGTTCTCTTCACACATTCGGTCCAAACAATAATGTGAACTTAGTCCAAAGCATGCCGGGTTCAAGAAGACAAAGTGATGGCTTTGAAAGGACTTCCACTTTGGATTCATCAGATGACCCTTTGCATAAACAGGTTGACAGAATCATTGCGCGGCCAGGCCAAAACCAATCGAGATCTCCTCCCGTGTATCAGCAACGCCATCTCCCACCGGCTGCAGCTTCTAGAAGAGTGCCTAGCCAACAAGGCTACGGCCAAGCGCGAAAAGTGCCCCAAAACGGACTTGGCATATCTGGTGAGCTCGAGAGCATGATCTCCGATCATCAGCAATCAAAAGGTGCAGGTAAGTTAGTCCGTGCATCGTCCAGCAACGTGATGTTGTTTGGCAATTTGGGTAATTTGAGGCAACAGGGTAGCAATGGGAATTCAACAGCAAACAATGTTCTTGATCATCTTCCAAAAACTGCAAAAGAAGAGCAATCACCAGCTAATGGGAAATACAGTACTAGTGTTATGGGGAATGTAGTGAAGAAAAATGAAGAGCCTTCTCTCTGTCGTGCTATTTCTACCAGAATGGATCCTGAGCAATTGAAGATTTTGGGTAATGAAGATTACAAAAATGGAAGGTTTGCAGAAGCTTTGGCTCTGTATGATGCAGCCATTTCTATTGATCCGAATAAGGCTTCTTACAGGAGCAACAAAAGCGCCGCGCTAACTGCTTTAGACAGACTTCTTGAAGCAGCTTTTGAATGCAGGGAAGCAATTAGAATTGATCCATATTATCAAAGAGCTCATAATCGATTGGCAACCCTATATGTTAGGTAAAATTGTATAAATTTTTTTCTTGAGAAACCAATTTGTTCATAACTTGCAAATTTGACATTGTTGCATATATAATTCTTTGGCAGACTAGGTGAAGCAGAGAAGGCAGCATATCATTTCAAACAAGCTGGAGCAGAAGCTGATCCTGATTCAATGAACAAGGCAAAGAAAGTTGAAGTTCATCTGAACAAATGCGCTGAGGCAAAGAGGCAGCGAGATTGGAACGGCCTCTTAAAAGAAGCTACCTTTGCTATAGCAGCCGGTGCTGATTCTGCACCACTGGTTAGACATTTATTACCAGAACTTAATTAGATAACATATGCTTCTCTACTTTTATAGTTTCTAAATCAAAACTGAATAGTAATTAATACATAGTTTTTGTTGGTGTAAAATTTATGAAGATATTTTCCTTAAAAGCCGAGGCCTTACTGAAACTCCATAAGCACCAAGAAGCTGATGAAACTATGGCGAAAGGTCCAAACTTTGACATCGATGAATGTATTAAATTCTTCGGCCCTATTGGTAGTACAAGCCTGTTACTTGTTCATGCTCAAGTTAACATGGTTGTTGGCAGGTTAGTGTCTCGTCTTTTATTGCAATCCCTACAATTTCATTTGTATTCTCCGAATTTCTGGCTTGTCTTGTTATTTTGCATATTTTTCCAAGTATCAGTTGTACTTTCTTGGCAACTGGTCTATGATCAGAAGATTTATGTAATATGAACAGTATCTTTTCAACTATACCGATTAGGAAGTGATCATGGTCTAATATACAGGTTTGATGATGCTCTGACCTCTGCTCAACGAGCATCTAGGTTGGATGTGAACAACAAGGAAGTAAACACGATATTGAGGAGAGCGAAGGCTGTGGCATTAGCTAGATCAAATGGCAATGATTTGTTCAAGGCAGCAAGATACTCCGAGGCATGTGTTGCATATGGCGAAGGGCTCAATCATGATCCATACAACGCAGTCTTGTTATGTAACCGAGCTGCCTGCAGGTCCAAACTCGGCCAATTTGAAAAAGCAATTGAGGATTGCAGCGCTGCCCTAGGCGTCTGCCCTTTTTATAGCAAGGCTAGATTAAGAAGAGGCGATTGTTATGCTAAGGTAGCTATAAGTCATGTTAGCACGTGTACACAAGTCTGATACATGTGCACGCACAAGAAAATATTTTTTTGAACGTTATGATCTTTTTTGCTGTAGCTGGAAAAATGGGAAGCATGCATCCAAGACTGTGAGATGCTGTTAACAGAAAATCCAAATGATGAGACGGTAGGGGAACTCTTGAAGGAGGCTCGAGCTCGAAGACAGTGAGGAAGCCAAGACACAAAAGGCGGGGCTAGTAACTGGATTGAAGCCGTGACAAGTTGGCCGTGAAATGTGGAAGTGCGCCACCCACCGGATTCTGTACGAAGTGATTGCATAAACTTCTGTTCTGATAGATGGAAAAGGAAATGGATAGAGGGTTTTGCTAGGGACCATCACAAGATTGAATTGAAGAAAAGGATAACTGATTGGGTGAAACAGTAATCAACAATGATTGGGATTGTAAAATTTTTGTAATTATTTTTAGTTTGAGATGCTTGAAACAATTCATTGAAATTAGTCAATTGTTACTTTTGTCCATAATTTGGTGCCTAAAAAATTACTTTTCTCTGCTAATCTATCATTCTACTGTGATCATAAGGAATATTCAAAATTTCTTCCCTCCCAAGTTGTTTAATAAATAATTACACTTATAATTTAATGATAAACAATCATAAGTCGATTAAGTGGCTGTTTAACATGATTTTTGAAAAATCGAAAGCCGCTTGTATAATATTAAAAAATTGTTTTTGAACATATTTAAATTTTCTTAAAGTGTTTTTTCACCTGAAAGAGCACTTAGAGAAAGTTGACTTAAAGTGCATTTTTTAGGAAGTTCTTCGACAAGAAGTATGACAAAAGTAAAAACCCTATTGAATGGGTCCTAAGAACGATTACAGATTAAACGGGTAAAAAGTACTTAACATCTCGAGTATGATGGTCCAAAAAGATTTTAACTTTTGTAAAATGAACGGGGTAATTTGTCTGAATTATATAATTATATGCCGTACAATTTTCTACATTTATACTTGCTGCTTATTTGTTGTTGGAACTTTTATTAACCACAAAAGCCATGATTACAGAAAAAAAAATAAAAATAAAAAATAAAAAAAATCTCTTGGGTTAAAATTTGAACTTGTCTTTACTTTTTTTCATCCTCGTGGCATAAAACCTACATATTTCCGATTATGTTACCTATGCTTTTAAATAATTTAACGGTTATTATTAAATTTAACGAAAAACAATTGTTCCTTGTTTTATAACGTGAATTATATATTAGAAAAAACAATATTCATTTTGGTAAGCCCTGTTTGATGATAATTATTTTGAGAAAATAGAGTTTTGAATAATGATTTTTTAAAAGAATGTGTAGTTAAAAAGTATGGCAAAATTTGGAAGTCATGTGCAAAATATATAAATGTGTGAATGAAAATAAATAGGAGAATTAAAAAGTATAATGATTGTCAAACAAGAGCTAAGATTATGAATCTCTATTATTATACCACATATATGAGTTTATTCATGATAAAACTTATCAGAATTTTATCAACTTTTTAATTATATATTTCTTCAATTTTTATCAAAATCTGCTAAATTGAACTGGAAAAAATAATGCTATTTGTGACCGTCATCACTATGTTTCAACACAATGACATTAAATAATAAGTTAAATTAAAGGACTTTACTAAATATATATCGGGTTTCACACCTTGTTGTACAGACCCTCTCACAATAAGAGGGCTCACGATTTTTTATTGGTTGTGGGTCACCTCTTGTGAAGGGTCTGTACACCGAGGCGTGTACAGATGACAAAGTCCTAAATTAAATGCAGAGACAAGAAACTTATATTATCGGACTTTTCGTTCAATATCGTCTAAAGACGACAATAGTCTGATGACAAATATCATTACCCTTCGAAAAATTATTAATGCAAAAATCACGAGATGCATGTACAAGTACAATTAGAGCTGCGCGGATTGTCTAAACTAATTAATATTTTCTAAAATCAATGAGGTTGATGAATTTTGGGCTGATGCGTGAGTTTCTGTTCAGTGTAAAACATTAATTTTAGTATTTATGAATAGAATATGGTAATTAACATAATAATAGTATGATAAAACGAAATTTAAAAATGGGGATGGACAAAACTTCCTAATCGAATCGAACGGTTCGGTTCCATTCTTCATAAGTTAAATATGTGAACGAGTATCATAATTGAGAGTTGATGGATTTGGTTCTAATCTCGATTTTAGATCAAGAACCAAATAATCGAATCTCTCTATTTTTTTAATTTTTTATATTAAATAAGCCAAATTATTTTAATTTTTTTTTTCAAAATTAATTTGTCAACTAATTATGAGCACAAAATATCATTTTTTCTGTTTTCTGTTTTCCGTAACAACTCAACTTTATAATTCAAATTTCAAGGCATTAAATTTGAGTGAACTAAGTTTTTCTCAATCATTCTGTCCAACTATGTTATTTTGTAAGAGTTAAGATTGAATATGTCATTAGTTGAATTAATATAGTGTTTTTGTAATATTAAAAAATAATAATTATATATACGGAACCGAATGAAACCGAATCGAACAATAAATTTGGACATGACGATTTCAGTTACTAAATCCTTGAAAAGGAATACGGTCAATAACTCAATTACATAATTTGTTGCTAGATTCTCATATAGGAAAGACTAAACGAGTTTTTGTTTATTATACCACTTTATAGTTGAAGATATAATTGCAAAAATTGGCAAACTTTGAGGGCATTAATGCAATTAACATGTGACGGGGTTAACAAAAACCATGGTGTGAATATAATTATCCTAAAGAAAATCCTAGTTAATACTTGAAGTAAATTACATGAACCTTCCAAGAGGTTTCTAACAATTTCTGTAACACCATCTTCCTTTTAAAATTTCCTAACTTTTATTTTAAGTTTCGAATAACGCATAGTCTTCCTGAGATTTATGAAAAATTGAGAGATACCCCTTCATTTTCAATAAATTACACAACCTTCCCTATCTCAAGATTTGAGTAACACGTACTCCCATTGAGCACTTTTTCTTTCATATTTACTCTATATTTGATAGAAATTAAAATCTACATTTTAGTCTAAATCAATAATTAATTTTAACTATATACTTCATGAGATTCATAATATTTCAACTACATATTCGTCAAATTTTATAAAAAAAATTACTAAAATTCTGATTTTAATCCTCACGACACATGGTTTAGTATACTAAGAATGATAATGCATAAAATGCAATTACGATCTTTCTTCCATTCTATGACTTCTTTAGTAATAATGTAATACACAAAATTCCATTTTAACACTCATAACTAAATCAAAAAACAAAATAATATGTAGAGCATCAATTCTTAAAAAATGCTACAATATTTAATTAATTTAAAAATTATACTGAAAACACAAGATGGAGGGATTCTAGTTGTGATTTGTCATAAATGAACATTGCAAATATGTTACTTCTTATAAGTATTTTGTTGTGTTTTATACAGAGTGGTTGATGAATTAACATCTATGTTATTTGTGCTTGTATGTGAAAGAAAAGTGATCAATGGAGGTATGTGTTATTCATAACTTGAAATAAGAGAGGTTTGTGTAATTTTCGAAAATAAAGGGCATGTCACTAAACTTTTTATAAACCTCAGGGGAGGTATACTTTATTCAAAACTTGAAATAATTGAAGCTCGCGTCATTTTTAGAAAGAGAAGGATGTCTCTGAAATTATTATAAACCTTAGGAGAGTATATGCATTATTCAAAACTTACAATAATGAGAGTTTGTGGAATTCTTAAAAAGAGATGAGGGTCTTTAAAATCATCATAAACCTCTGGAAAGATATGTGTAAATTGCCCTAATACTTATGAATAAATCAATCATTAGACTAGCCATTTGAATTATTTGGTTCTAGCATAACCTTGACAGCCATTATAAAGAGATTTATTTATTTATTTGGAGAAAAATGAGTTTTAAAATAATAATTTTTTTTTTGAAAAATGTGTGGTTAAACAGTAGAAAATACTTGAATTTACGTGCAAAATATTTTATTGTGAGAATGTGTGATTGAAAATGAGTTTAAAAAAAAATTGTCAAACGGGAGCATAATCAAACTCTAGCCCATTGCATCTTGAACATTTGACCTACGGGCCCGTTTGATTGCAATGTGGAAAATAAGTGGAAAGAAAATATTTTACAGGGAAAATATTTTTCTAAAAAT
>CAIGRH010272349.1:0-12137 GCA_903798295.1 Fraxinus nigra
ATTTTATCTGCTTATCCTTATACATGTTGTCGAATATAAGGTCAGCTTTGGTCATGTCAAATGAGAATATCCTGACCTTTTTCTCGTCTTTTACAGGCTCATTCCTGTCCGACGTTCTAAATTTGGCCATTATAGGCAAGCATATGCATCTCCCTTAATCAATTCGGCCAGACATATCTCCGCCTGATCATAATATTCATCATTAACAGCATGGATGTCAAAATGTGGATCTCTATAATAAGTCTCTATGCTAGAGTTTTTCATTTGTTCATCTTCTTTTATTAGATGTTCATATCTAACCACGTTAGTACTCAATTAGAAAAGGTTAGGAAATTCTCTATTCTGGAATTTCTTTTTTAAATCGAAACTCAAACAAATTTGAGCGATTTTAACAAAATCATTTTCAGGTAAAGACACAAAACATTTGCTTCTAGCTATCTTAAACTCTGAATGAAACTTTTTTCCCATTCGTTTGGCAATTGACGTAAATTCACCAAATCGGTCAAAGTAATTTCAGATTCAGTTTTGTAAAACTGAGCATGGAACAATTGTTCCAGTTGTTCCAGGGTTGAAGCTTCTCCCAGACCGGTAAACAATGAAAACTCTGGTACTTTGTACCCTCTAGGCCAGAGATATGCTTGATCTACCCAATCAGGAAATGGCTTGTGTGAGTAGGCATAATAGAAGGATGCGTTCCAAAAGCCATTTGATCATGTATTATCTCTATAATTTGATTCATCAACACATCATTGGGATCATATGGAACTCCTATAGGTTGATTCACTGGTAGAATTATTTGAGGCCTAATGTTTGGTACTTGGTTTGATGCAAAAACGCCGTTATTCAAACCATTATTACCGTGAGCCTGAGTATTTCAGCCATCATTAATTCACAGGGTATTCTGTCCATTAGTTTGACATTGTCTCTTTCATTTGGGTTACCCCCAGGTTTGATACTCCGTTACCACTATTCAAGTTTGTCATTCCATTACCTCTATAGTTTGAAATAGATGGTCCAAAGGGTGGTTCTATTCCTTGATTCAGACTTAGGACTAGGGAATTATATCTCGCAATCGTCGTGACTTGAAAGTAATTCCCTATACTTGGCATAACTGGTTGACAAATTTGTCTTACTAACTTATTCATGATTTCATTAAACGTATTTACTTGTTTGAAAATGTTGTCATAATGTGCATTTCCATTTTGAGTAAAAATTTCCAGGTTATGAACATTTCGTAAATTTACCTGTTCAACGACATCTTGTGTGAGTTCACCGAGCAATGCACGCATGGTTCGAGTACTCAATTCTGTCATTGGCTTGTAACGACTTTGACTCTGTCCCTCTATTCCTGTTCCTGGAGTACCTTGCTGCTACTAATATCATTCAATCACAGACTGGACTATTCATTGGCTTGCTGGCTCATTATCAGAGTTTATATGAGGCGTATTGTTTCACTTTTCATATATTCAAACACCAAATTGTCCTACTGGACATGCCAAATTGTTTCGCATAAATATCGCTAACAATTAAAAGAAGGTTTAGACGATTGTGTAATGAATAACAACCTCTCGAGACAAAGTCCCAATGATATGTGCTTTATTGACGAAGATTACAATTTGTAAGAAGCGAAATGCCTCCAAAGTGTACAAGAACACTGAATTTACAAAGTAATTTGAAAGCTAACAAGGAAAAATAAAACAAATGAAATTACGTAGTCCTCTGTTCGAGAGTGATTTGATTCGGATCTTTTCTTCTACGTCTTTTCTTCTCTTTTATACATTCTCTGACAGTTTTGCTTTTGAAGTCATTTGACAACTGCTCGTCGCCCTATAACTACCCACTTTCTCCATAATAGTTGACTAATCAAGGAACTGTCATTTTAACTGATGTCATTACTCCCATCATTTAACTACTTACAACCGAGATTATTAGACCGTGGAATGTGATAAGATTTCCCATTAACTGTTTCAATAACTGTCATCTTAAATAACAACCAGACACTATATTCACCCAGATCTTGAGCGTCTCGTAAGCTTAGGTGATGATGGAACTGTCGTTCTGAATAATCAATAAAGCACTATACTCGCCCCGATCTTAGACGTCTTACAAGTTTGGGCAATGATGAGCCTCCGCTACATAACTCCGTCTTGAGTTTTTATAAGGTCTCATTTAGGCCTATCATTCGAATTTCCTAACTGGGCTACATTCTTTGGACCATTTAATTGGGCCTTATTTTTTTATGTCAACACAATTCAAAAGCAATAGACACAAATTGATTCAATTTGATTAAAATTCTAAATTGAAATGAGTAAAACAATTAATACATGTAAAAGCAATACTAGTGTATTCCGCTTTCGTTTAAACTTCGTTTATTTAACTCCGTAGTTTGCATCATAAAATATCTTGTTCATTTTGAATTGATCAGCCAGATTCCCTTGAAGTAGTTAATTACCTCACTAGAATGCGAAATTGACTCAAATAAGTTGCATTAACTTAATATCTATGTAAATTAATAAGACAATCAACCACATTAAAATTATGAGATTTAAATAGATTACTTAAGTCTCGATGAGAACCCAAGGTGATTATAATCGAATATAAATTATATGAATAAGCCTTTCGGAGAGGGAGAGAGAGAGAGAGAGATCACCAAATTGTTGGTATTAAAGGGAATAATGGTATAGAACATATGGAACCATCCTTAAGAACGAATTCCATAGTGAAATTGAGCTTGGGCTTTCTTCTCAAATTGAATGCTATTTAAAATCTCCCTTTTCATCTTTGAATTTCCCTAATTATTCTCTAAAATCTCATCCAAACCTTATAACGAAAATGACATTGCAAGTTCAATGAAGAACTTTCCACACTTTTTATGTGTGTGTGTGTGTGTGTGTGTGTGTATGTGTGTGTGTGTGTGTGTATATATATATAGGTTCCATCAGCTACACCAATCTTGTTCCTTAATAATTATGTTCTCAGCCTTAAAAGAGGTTTTATCAACAAGTCTGCTAATTGATCTTGAGTATGAACATGTCTAACTCAAACTTCCACGTTGCATTAATTCATGCACAAAATGAATATCAAGTTGAATGTGCCCATGTGCGAGTGTCGAACCGGATTAAAACTGAGATGAGTTGAACCAAGATTATCGGACAATAGTATGGGGGTTGTTTTGGGTGGAAATCCAAGTTCATGAAAGAGTGCAACCAGCCACATTGTTTCTAATGCCACGTTTGCCATAGATCGGTATTCAGCTTCGGTGGTGGATCGTGCAATAGCTCATTGTTTCTTTGAACTCCATGAGATAGGATTTGAGCCTAAGAAACGTATGTAGGCTGATGTTGAGGTTCAATCATCCATATTGCCCGTCCAATCAGCATCCGAGTATGTTGTTAATGTTGCAATTCCAAATTTTAAGAGTTGTATGCCATGAAAGATCATTTGTTTCAAATATCTGAGTAGCATTTTTGTTGCTATCCAATGAGTAGTCGTTGGCTTATGCATAAAATGAGATAATTGTTGACGGCAAAAGAAATATCAGGGCATGTCAAAGATAAATACTGAAGACTTCTAACTACACGCCGAAATTCTGAGCTATCCACAGAAGCATTACCATCAACCAGCTGAAGAGATGTGATGGTGGAAAGTTGTGTCGAGACATCATTTGCACCACTCATATTAGTGCTAGCTAATAAGTCACAAACATACTTGTGTTGTGACAAAAAATTCCATCCCGAGTAGGTACAATTTCCACTCCTATGAGGTAATGAAGTGAGCCCAAATCCTTTATAGAAAACCTGTCCCCCCAATTTTTTAATAGTTGTAGCCAGAAATTTGAGTGATCGCTTGTAATGACAATATCATCAACATACACCAAGCAATAACAAATTGTAGAATTTTGTTTATAAATAAACAATGATGGGTCGACTTCAATAGGAGCATTCTTAGGTCTGTATACCAAGCATGTGAGGCTTGTTTAAGTCCATATATGGCTTTCTTCATTTTGTAGACATAATCAGACTTGTTTTGATCTTTAAAATCAGGAAGATGTATCATATAAACCGTTTCAGTTAAATCTCTGTGAAGAAAAGCATTATCAACATCTATTTGCCTCAACGACCACCCATTCATAACTGCTATAGATAAAACTGATCTAATTGTTGTAGGTTTGACTAGTGGGCTAAAAGTTTCTTTGTAGTCTAGTCTGGGACGTTGGTTATACCCCTTCGCAACGAGATGAGCTTTGAACTTATCCACTGAGCCATCACTTTTCCATTTGACTCTAAACACCCATTTACACCCTACTGGTTTGCGATTAGTAGGAGTGGAATTAAATCCCAGGTTCCATGCCTCATTAGTACTATGAGTTCATGAGACATGGCTTCGCACAAGTGAGTAGGGATGGGCATGGGTTGGGTTGAGTCAATTTTTGCTTCAACCCAAACTCAACCCAACATGATCGGTTTGATCATAATTTAACCCGATCCAATCAAGTATCGATCAGATTGGGTTGGGTTGGTCAGTTTGAGACAATTTGTCAATAAAGATTAAAGTAGGCGGGTTGGGTTGGACGGATTTATAATTGGCTTATAACTTATATAATATTAGGTCTTTGTAGTTGTAATGACCAAAAAATCTGAATATTTTTGGCACTTCATGCCAGGAAATGTTACGTGGACAGATTGATATTAAATTATATGAAACCAAGAAATGTTTTTTGGCAATTAAAATATTTTTGTGTTGAATGTGTATTTGCTTATACTATTTTTCGTAAAATGCATTATATCCAAGTTTTATAACATTATTCTAAGAGTTTACATGTTTTGTGTCATATTCAAAACTTCTCCTGTATCGCGTTTGCCCATATAGAATCTAGTTAATTAGTAGTATATAATTTGTGTATGGTTTCCTCAAATTTTTCAACTATTGCACAAAATTTTCCCAACAAAANCTCGAAAATGTTAATAGACAAATTGATATTAAATTATATGAAGCCAAGAAATGTTTTTGACAATTAAAATATTTTTGTGTTGAATGTCTACTTACTTATACTATTTTTCGTAAAATGCATTATATCCAAGTTTTATAACATTATTCTAAGAGTTTACATGTTTTGTGTCATATTCAAAACTTCTCCTGTATCGCGTTTGCCCATATAGAATCTAGTTAATTAGTAGTATATAATTTGTGTATGGTTTCCTCAAATTTTTCAACTATTGCACAAAATTTTCCCAACAAAAACTAACATTTTAATCTAGGTTTTTTTTTTAATTTTTTAGCTCTTGGAGGTTATGTGAAGAAACAGAGCGACTCAATTTTGTCCAAACAACATCATAATACTTGTAAAGTTCATAAATATAGTCGGGTATGGTTGAACGAGTTTATTCAATTTTCATGAGTTAACCCATAACCCGATTCGTCCCAACCCGCGTACACAACCAACTCAATCAACCAGTGTAAGAATAACAAAAAAGCTGACCCAAACCGATCAGTTGGTTCGGTTTGGACGTTCAATCGGGTTTTGCCCACACCTACCATTGAGGTTGAGATATTACCTGACTTACACATGTGTGTTCGATTGTCTGAGGGATTGGGTGTTTGGTCACAATATGAATTTGATTGGGTTTGAAAATGTTATTCATGGACCGGGTTACCATGGTGTGAACTTGTTGATTTTGAGCTTACGAAATGGAAGGATTTTTGGTAGTTTTCCTTGGGTTTATCTCAGGTTGACTTCGGTTTTAGGTAAAAGGGGAAGACACAAGTGATAGTAATTCATCAGAAATGCCATGAACAAGAGATGAAGCATTCGGGTTGGATGAATTTTGACCTATGGTTTCTACATAAGTAAAATCATGTGAAGATTGAGAGTCATCGAGGTTACCTAAGGAGGATGCGATGGTGACGACGACATTTTCCAGACATATAGGTGATGACGTCAAAGAAGGTGGCATCGATAGAGGCACATGAGCAGTGGTGGTTCGGCATGGAGAAGAGAGAAGAGTTTGGATGTGGATTGCATTGTGTTTGTCATGTTTGAAGGTAATTGAGTTGAGAACAGAGTGCTATTTTCGTCAAATAACACATGACGCGAGAGATGTGTTTTATGGACTTTTGGGTCCAAACATTTGTATACATTTTGAGTTGAAGAGTACCCAATAAAGACACATGCTACAGATCTGGGTTGCATCTTATTTGTGTTATAGGCCCATGTGAGTGGGTAACAAAGGTACCCAAATTTTTTAAATTTGAAGTAATTTGGTTTTTGACCAAAAAGAGCCTCAAATGGTGAGTTATTTTGGATGAGAAGTGTGGGTTGTCTATTTATGAGATATGAGGCAGTTTGGAATGCATGTGGCCAATATGAAAGGGGCAATGATGCATCATGAAGAAGGGTGAGACCGGTTTCAACAAAGTGACGATGACACGCTTGGAGACACCATTTTGTTGTGGGGTGTGTGGGATGGTGATGTAATGACTAATACCATAGGTAGACAAGTATGATTTTTATTGCAAATTTACCACCATTATCAGAATACAAGCTTTTGATTTTTTTTGGAAACGATTTTCAACAAACTTTTTAAAATGTGGAAAAATACTAGACACACCGGATTTGGTAGTCAAAGGATAAAGCCACATATATTTGGTGTAGTGATCAACAAAATGATGTAATATAGAGATCCATCAATTACAGTATAATGAGCGAGTCCCCAAACATCAGTTTAAATTATTTCAAGGGGAGCATTACTTTGAAAACCGGTAACACGAAAAGGTTGTTGATGTGCTTATTGATAGAACAAGAACTACATACCGATGACACTTTTTTGTGGTGATATGAAGAGAAAAAAGTTGAACAAGATTTTTGACTATTGATATTGACGGATGTCCGAGCCACTTGTGCCACTCATCAATCAAAGTTCGTTCATGCACATTAGCAACCATTTTTGAATAAGGTACTACCATTGATTCCGAGAAAGTATAGACGCCATTTTCACATGCTCTTCTTAATAGGATCGCCCCCGTATTCTTGTCCTTCACAAAAAAATAAGATGGGTGAAATTCTATAGAAACATGGTTTTGTTCAGTAAGATGATGGACATAAATTAATTTTTTGCAAAGATTGGGTACACAAAGTGTATCATGTAAGACAAAGGTTCGTTTAGGTAAGTGTAAGACCAAAGAACCTATGTACAAAACAGGCAAATCGGAACCACCACCAAGCACGACTTCATCTATGTCATCATATTAAGAATGAATGTTTAAATACCCAAGATCGCCCGTGATATTATGTGAGGCAGCTGAGTCTAGAAGCCAATTTTGATCTTTTGCAGCAGCAGTTGTAGTATAGTTGAGAGTGACCTCACGTTGGCTCAGTTGTGGATAGGCTTTGGCAATGTGACCCAACTGATCACACATTTGACATTTGGGTTGGTGTCTATTAAAATTATTGGGCTTACCATTTCCAATTTCTTGGCTTGAGTTATAATATTTGTTTGGCCAGACTGCTTATAGAAGCCCTTAGTCGATGAGCTTCCCTGCGAAGGAGATCTTCTCGTGTAGTTGGCAGCAACAATATGTTGTTGAGTTGTAGCCTCTAGTCGGCGTAGATATGCCTCGTGCTCCACCAAGAGATCATGTAGTTCTTCAAACGGCAAGGATTTCTCCCTTGCACGGATTGGCGCTGCAATCTCTTGAAACTCTGGTCCTAGACCATTCAACACATAGAGGGTTAGATCATCGTCTAAAATAGGATGATCAATAATGATAATTTCATCCGTCGGTGCCTTGACAACGTGCAAGTAGTCTGGAATCGATCAATTCCCGCGTTGAATCAAGGTGAGTTCCTCTTTAAGTTGAAAAGCTCTTGTTCTTGATCGGCTAGCATAGAGTGTGTTGAGTTTTTTCCATGCCTCATGAGAGGTTTTTGTCGTAGCAATTAGAGGGGTAATAGTAGATGATGTGGAGGATAAAATTGCATCGAGGATAAGCTTATCCTGACGAACCCAGTGAGTCTTATTCAATTCGACAGTGAGAGTACCAACAGGGGAGGAGCATATAGAATCACCATTTACGTAGTCAGTAAGTCGTAGCCTATAAGCAAGGCTTTAAACTGTGCTCGCCATTGAGGGAGGGTGGAGGTTGTCAATTCTTCCTTCATTTGGGCAGTGATATTAAGAGCAATAAGAGGTTTTTCGAAAGTTGATAAGGGTTGGGTATTAGGTTGTGTAATGTCGAAAAACAATTATTGATTAGTCAAGATCAATCAACCTAATTAACAGAACATAAACATAAATCGCAAGAATAAAGAAAATCAACACAAAGAGTTTTTCGGCCGTAGCCCCAGAGGTTCGACGACCACTTCTAACGCCTAATCCCCTGTTGAGCATCCATTATAAATGGATAAAGCTCGGTTGCACTATAAAGCCAAAAATGGCAACCAAGATACAGTAATGTTCCAAGATATTACAAGAAATAAGTCACAGAGACTTATCTTTGGAGATTCACAAAGATAGAATTATTCTCCAACTAGATCTCACTCCAAATCCCTTCGATTAGACACAGAAGTCTACAGCTTACAAGAAACACTCAAATCCTTTTCTCAGAACATTCAATACAACATAGTAAGCCTTCGATCTGAACTAGTATAGACTCTACCTACAGGTTCATCCAGTATGATAAACCCTAAATCACGAAGAAGAAAGGGGTTCAACAGAAAGAGAGAGTGAGAGAGATCCAAAACTAGAAGAAGTGAAGTTCAATCGTTCAGTCAAGTGTGTATATAGAATAGAAACTTCTAGAACTTCATCCAATGGCCACCAACACACCATGTGTCTCAATCCAGTTAAGTGCACCCACTTAAAGAGTTGTCATTTGGAAACACGACTTCCACTTAATTTTGGAAGCACACTTTTAGCTTTAATCAAGTCCAGGGTTCGAATCATAACAATCTCCACTTTGCTTCCAAAAATTGGCAATAGTGCAGCCATGAGCTTTACCGGTAGTTTATAATTTCATTTGCTCCATGTACCTATATGATCAATGCAGAGAGTCAACAGATAATGCCTTCAAACAGTTTTGAAATTTGTTTAAAGGTTTCACTTTTGTTCCCATGTCAGCAGGATTGTTTAAGGTAGCTATCTTTTCAATCTTAAGTAATCCTTTTGAAATAACATCTCTTATAAAATGGTATTTAACATCAATGTGTTTTGATCTATCATGAAACATAGGATTCTTACTTAAGTGAATAGCACTCTTATTATCAGAAAACAAAATGGGATTAGAATCTACAAAACCAAGTTCATTCAACCAAATGCCTTCTTTAATGGCATCAGTGGCAGCAATATATTCTGCCTAAGTGGATGATAGAGCAACTATCTTTTACAGTTGAGATTTCCAGCTTATAACAATACCACATAAAGTAAAGAAATAAGATGAAGTAGATCTCCTATTGTCTCTATCTTCAGCAAAATTAGAGTCTGTATAGCCTTTTAAAGTTACCCCCTCTTTGTTCATTTTAAACANAGAGTCTGTATAGCCTTTTAAAGTTACCCCCTCTTTGTTCATTTTAAACATTAAACCTAAACTAGATGATCCCTTTAAATATTTCATTAACCATTTTAAAGCTTCCCAGTGACTTTCACCAGGATTTCCCAGAATCATGTTAACATAATCATTTTGATTTAAGAAAAGAGATCCATTTTCTTCATTTCTGATAATATGCATACAAAGAATTTTCTTAGCAGGGCCAAGATCTTTCATATCAAATTCAGATTTTAATTTGCATTTAATATCATTAATTTCAGACTAACTAGCACTAGATATAGAGAATTGTTTCCACCTTCTCCTTTTCTATAAAGACAAGTATCATAATTGCTTTTGTTAAAACCAAGCTTCAAGACAAATAAGTCAAATATTTTATACCATTGTCTTGGAGCTTGTTTTAACCCATATAAAGACTTTTTTAGCAAACACACGGTTTTATCAGGATCACCTTTAATATAACCTAAAGGTTGTTTCATGTAAATCATTTCATCCAATTCACCATATATGAATGCAGTTTTTACATCAAGTTGATCAAGTTTCCAATTAAATTGGGTAACTAAGGCAATAATGCATCTAATAGTATTATATTTAACTACAGGAGAAAAAATCTCATCATAGTCAACACAATCCTTTTGTGTAAATCCTTTGGCAAGAAGTCTAGCTTTGCATCTAACTTTATTTTTGCCACCTTTCCCTACCTTCAGTTTATAGATCCTTTTACAATCAACCAGATTGTGATCCTTAGGTTTATCAACCAATTCCCAAGTTTTATTTTTATACAAGGAAATCATTTCTTCTTCCATAGCCTCTAACCACAATTTAGAGTCTTTAGATTTTAAGGCTTCATAATAGGAATTTGGTTCAAAACCTATTTCTTCCTGGAATGAGAACAAGGACACAAAATCATCACTATTAAATCTGGCAGGGGGTCTAATTTACCTTCTCTTCCTATCTCTAGTAAGTTGATATTCATCAAAAGGACATCGGAAGTGTCAGGTTGGTTAGACTGACTTGTTTCTGATTATGTTTCATCAGTATGACCAATCTCCACATGTTCAACATCAATATTATTGGAGTGTTCAGGCTCCACCTCAATATCAACATCATTTTTAGTCATATTTTCTGTCTTTCTTTCCAGGCAAGGCATATTAAAGACAACATCCCTTCTAATGATAACTATGTATCCTTTTTTCCCTTTTACCCACAGCTTGTAGCCTTTAACGTTTTCAGCATATCCTAAGAACACACACTTCAGTGATCTAGGTTCAAGTTTTCCTATATTCTGATGAGCATATGCAACACAACCAAAAAATTTCAGATAGGAATAATCAACTGAACTTTGAGTCCAAACAGATTTAGGCACATTTAAATTTAAGGCACTAGTGGGATTCCCATTAACAAGATATGCAGCTATTTTCACAGCTTCTCCCCCAAAATAATTTGGGTAAACCAGAACTTAAAAGCATGCATCTAACTTTGTTCAATAGGGTCATATTCATTCTTTCAGCAATGACATTTTGTTGGAGAGTATAAGTCACAGCTCTATGTCTCAGAATGCCATGCAGTTTATAGAAATCATTAAAATCATAATTGCAAAATTCTAGACCATTGTCAGTTCTTAAAGTTTTGATTTTCAAATCAGTTTGGTTTTCAATCTGGGTATTTCAATCATTAAAGACAGAAAAAGTTTCATCTTTTGTTTTTAATAGGAATACCCATATTTTTATGGAAAAATCATCAACAATAAGCAAATAATACTTAAAACCTGACAATGTTGGAGTAGATGCAGGACCCCAGAGGTCTGCATGCAATTATTCTAGAATTTGCTTAGTTTTGTGAGTACCAATGGAAAACGGCAATTTAACTTGTTTACCAATCAAACATTGTTCACAGTTTGAAAACTCACCAATGTTTAGTTTCCCAAACACCCCTTTATTTTGTAGAGACTTTAGACCTTTCTGACCAATGTGACCAAGTCTATCATGTCATAGTTTTGCAAGATTAAACTTTTCATCCAGAGCTGTAGCAGTTAGCCCCATTAAAGGTTTAGCATTTAGAAAGTACAAACTATGTCTCTTTAGGATAGAGGTGATTTCGTCACTGTCCCTAAAGATTTTTATATGTCCTTGACCTAGTTTGATGTCAAACTCCATGTCATCTAACATACCTAGAGACACAAGGTTTCTTTCAAGTTCAGGAACAAATCTAGTGCCCTTTAGAGTAAAACCCTACCATTCTCTAAAAGAAATTTAATAGTTCCAATTCCTTTTATTTTACAGGTCATGTTGTTTCCCATAATAACATGTCCTCCTTTTTTTTTGAAAATCCAGAAAGTAGTTCTTGTTAGGACACATGTGGAATGAGCAACCTGAATCAAGAATCCATTCTTGAGTCAAGTTCTTTTCCGTATTAACAAGAACAAGACCATTATCAATTTGAAATTTATCATAGGTCAATACAGCATTACTTTCACTGGGTTTCTTTTCTTTCAAATCATTTTGTTTCTTGAAATAGTCTTTAGCAAAGTGACCTAATTTTCCACAATAGTAGCACTTCTTTCCTTTTGCCTTATGATAAGTGCATTTTGCGCACTT